>CAUJGJ010000081.1:7500-18000 GCA_963170055.1 Halisarca cf. caerulea | reverse complement strand
GGTCACCCATGCATTTGCAACCCTATCCTCCACCTAGGTCACGGTCGTGACAGCAACATTGAGCTGTTTGTGCTCTTCAAGCACTGGCTGGACACCCTGGACAGAGCAGACACTGTCATAGACTACTCAGACTACCTTCCTCCCGTCACTGCAAGGTATGCCTGCTCACGTAGAGACCCTACCAACTGCAGTCCTTTACAGTGGAACAACTCACATCCGAGTCCATGAATTGCAAACATGCCCTAATATGGACACACGTGATTGGAGCCAAATGATTCGCTACATTTTGCCACAATACACATACTAACACACATACTTATTATTAAACCCCTGAAATGCTGACACCTTGCTAATCTACATAGTCCCTCCCAGGCCTAAGGTATCTGGAATCTATTGATACGGATGCCTATTTATCCTGGGGAGGGATTCAACTTATGTATATTATACGTACCTAGTTTGGGGCATTTGTGTATGTACGTACGTTTGTAGACTGAGTATGCCTTGTGTTAAAATTCGGTTGTGGGGAGTCTAGCGTATAATGCCCATTTACCCATGTACATACGTATGTATGTATGTATGTATGTATGTATATGTCTATTGGCTTTGCTCTGCAGCATCATTGTTGTATACTTGCGTATGTACGTATGTATATCTGTTCTGATGTGGACAATTCTTTTCAGCAATACTTTAGTGCAGAGTGTGAACAATTCTTACAATCTTCTTTACAGTGACAAAGATCTGACTTTGAAGTTTCTATCGCCTGAGGAAGTGATCCTGTTCCATTCGATGGAGAAGCAGCGTTACTCCAATCCACACAAGGCCTTTCGCTTCACAATACATGGCTATGAGTCAGCAGTTGGACCGCTGAAGGTAAGAGAGTGGATAGCTTACATATGTAGCATATGTATATATATATATATATATATATATATATATATATATATATATATATATATATATATATATATATATATATATAGTACAGAACTGAGTCTGTAAATACGTACATACGTACATACCTACATTAAGGTAAATGACAATCTATGTACTGTATAAGTAGTACAGAATTGAGACTGTGAATACATGCATAATACCTAGTACAAAACTGGATGCATAAATCGTTATTTACTTGTTTCTGTCGATGTTGTTCATGCCTGAGGCTCTGGCCTCATCAGACATCGTAAAGAGTGGTTCATCTGTCTGAAGCCCTAGTCTAGTGAGATGTGCAGACAGAATGGGGGGCTTTTCGCCCTCTGTCCCTGTTGGTTCAGGTGAAGTACAAGTTCAAAGTTTAACACATTACCACTGGGAGAATGTGCATAGAAGCAGACCTTATTGCATCTATCATTCTTTCCTGTCTTGTTGTTGCTGGTAGTGTCTTATGATTTCAATTCTTTTGCCGGCAACTGCACCTTCGAACATACATACGTATGTATGTATGTACCTATGCATGTATATACGTCTGTAATGTGTACTCATGTATCTCATTGTATGCTACGTACATATATTCAACGTATTCTGTAATGAAGGCCTTTCTTTGTGTGTGTGTGTGTGTGTGTGTGTGTGTGTGTGTGTGTGTGTGTTTGTACTGTTCACTTTCACTTGTAGGGTATTCCTAAACAAGGTGTTGCAGTCTCAAAGGCTAGAGAACACTTCCTGCTAAAATCAGAACGACCGTCAGTAGTTACTATTCTATCACTTGTCAGAGATGCTTCGTCACGCCTTCCTGGTGGTGAAGGAACAAGGGCTGAAGTAAGTAAACTAGACCTCCAGTATATGTACATACCATTGAGAATCTAAGAACCAAAGTATTTTTTTTGTTTTGCCATGCTGTTCGTCATCCTTGCATGCACATGCATGTACGTACGTACACATTACTTAGTCTTTTAGATGCACAATGTGCACTTACATGCATACACGTACGTACGTACATTCATGCACTGATGCTAAATGCTCCTTTCTGGAGAAGCATATATGTATGAGTACAGTGCATGTATGTATATTTTCAATAGAATGCATTACACACATACGTATGTATACTAATACATACATAATTATGTATACTGTATTACGGTGTCATGTGTTGTTGATGTGATGTCGCAATACCGGTCACCATGCTGCTGTTCTACTGTTTCTTTACCTTCACGAGCTACGTACATACGGTACTTTTCATAAAAAACTGGACGACGAACGGCGGTCAAACGGGCGGTCAATCAACGGACGTACGCCGTACGGACGATAGGCCAATAATAATTACGTGCGTAACTATGGATGCTAGAAACTATGGATGAGATGATGGAAGAAAAATGGCGGTGTAACGGCAGCTAATGGCAGTTGATTTCTAGATTTTTTGGTTGTCTATTGAATCGTTTTGAAGCACCAATTCCCTTCAGTTTTGTGTTCGAGATTTATCCTTCAGTGATGCCTATTTGTTGTCGGTGTAACGGCAGCGGTCGTTGTAGGAGTTGTTCGTGCGCTAGATCTCAAGGGAGTTGTATCGATTGCCTTCCCCTTCGGAGAGGTCATTGTGAGAATGCCCCCGTTCCTACTCCTGATCTTACAGATAATCAGACAGTCGAAGAGAATAATCACCCCACCCATGATGTGTCAATTACTTCTTCAGTCTCACCAGTATCTCAGGATTCTCCAGCTCCCAATGATGAACTACAGTCAACATTACACTTGCCTGATGCTGTTAGTCTTGGTGATCCTAATTTCATGTGGGGAGATATGACTGGAGAAGCTTTCTCCTTGCTGATTGACAAAGCCTACAATGAAATTGTGCATTACAAAAGTAATCTGTTTGGAATTCCTAGAGGTAGGGCAGGTACACTTTTTGTTCAAGAAATAACTCGTCTTCTTGAAGCATATAACCATGCTACTGCCATGGAGTGTGTTGCAATGAAGGCAATCATGGTGCTTCCTGCCCTGATGCTTCAGAGACCCTACCCAAAGGCGAAGGCCAAAACCTGTTCTGAGACATTGGGTGGGAGATTGAAGAAGTGGCAAGATGGAGATATTGATCAACTTTTACATGAGTGCCATACTATTCAAAGCAGGCTTCGTTCAAGCAAGAATGATAATCAAGGTGGGGGTAAGATGGCTCAATCTTTTGAAAAATTGGTTGCAGTTGGAAATATAAAAGCCGCCTTGAGATTGATTACCGAACACGATCATGGAGGGTGCTTGTCCCTAGATGCGATACAGCCAGATGGAAGGTCTGTTAAAGATCACCTACTGGATAAACATCCACCAAGTAAGCCAGTTGATCCTACTGCCATCAGTGACATGCCACCTGCCACGGCACCCCACCCAATAGTTTTTGATCAGATTGATGGCCCATTAATACGATCTACAGTCCAACAAATGTCTGGCTCTGCTGGACCTTCAGGGTTGAACGCCAAGGAATGGAAGAAGCTTTGTTCCTCCTTTCATAGGGCATCAGATGATCTATGTCAAGCTATTGCTAAGTTGACTAGAAGGTTGTGTTCAACCTATGTTGACCCCTGTGGAATTTCTCCATTGATTGCATGTCGTCTAATTGCCTTAGACAAATGCCCCGGGGTCAGGCCTATTGGAGTAGGGGAGACGCTGAGGCGTCTCATTGGGAAGGTAGTCCTTCAGATTGCTAAAGAAGACATTGTAAAGGTTGTTACTTGCCCTACCAGCAAGGCACGGAGGCCTTGGCATTCTGAATCCAACAAAATATGCCAAAAGTCAATTTCTCTCATCCTCCCGTGTTTCTACGCCACTGGTATCACTCATCTGTCAAGGAAATTCTAATTACTCAGAAGATATTCAAGCTCAGCAGAGACAAGCTAAGGCGATGGTTAGGTCTGAAAACCGAAAGTATGCAATTGATGAAGCAGAGAATGTGAGAGCTAAGCTCAGTGGAAGTGAACAACTTGCTATGGATCAGGCTAGTGAGAAAGGTGCATCCTCGTGGTTAACAACTATCCCAATGGCGGAATATGGTTTCAGTCTCCACAAACAGGCCTTCAGAGATGCTTTGTGTGTCAGATATGGCTGGCAGCCTGTGAGACTGCCCTCACACTGTTCATGCGGGGAATCTTTCAGCGTGAGTCATGCCCTTGGCTGCTCTAAGGGTGCCCTTCCCTCTATTCGTCACAACAAGATTAGAGACTTAACAGCTAAACTCATGACTGAGGTATGCCCTAATGTTGCAACAGAGCCAGTTCTCCAAACACTGAATGGTGAAAGCTTTGTACATAGAACAGCCAACACACAGGATGATGCTAGACTCGATATTAAGGCCCAAGACTTTTGGGACCACAGTAAAAGAAGTGCCTTTTTTGATGTGAGGGTGTTCAATTCCCATGCCCCGTCCAATCGCAAGTCCTCAACAGCAGCATGCTACAGAAAGCATGAATTGGAAAAGAGAAGAGCGTATGAGAGAAGGATAATTGATGTAGAGCATGGCACATTCACACCTTTGGTGATGTCTACGTCTGGTGGATGGGGTCCCTCTGCCACAACTGCATACAAGAGATTGGCAAGTCTCATCTCCACCAAGATCTCACAGCCATACAGTATCACAATGAACTTCATCAGATGTAAGATCTCGTTTTCGTTGATTGATTCACTAATCATGTGTCTACGTGGTGCCAGATCATCTTTCCACTGTCCGGACCTGAATCTGCATGATCACCCACTTGATCTCATTGTCAATGAGTGTAATGTTAAGTAAATGGTGTCCTGCTTGTGTGTCTTTAGATGTATACTAATGTTTTACTTTTGGCTATCATGCATGTATGTATTATCACTATTCATTATATTATTATGGATACACAATTGAATTGAATTGATAATAATTACGTCATTTTTGCGCATTGATATCGGTTCGCCGGAATCGGTTTCCCGAGCAAGAATGGCTTATTTTAGGAACGTAAAGCAGCGAATTTCGTTTTAAGACGGAAAGACAAAAGCCACAAGCCAATTGCGAAAGCGTCAGCTAGAGAGAAAGAAACCGCGTAGGTACAAACAACACCCGTGCGTACGCCGTACGTACAGCGGTCAATGCCCGGACGGTCACCGTACGTACACAGACTGACCGCCGTTCGTCGTCCAGTTTTTTGTGAAAAGTACCGTATCTATGTTTATGCATGGTAATAACCTATTACATCTCTTACATCCATTAAACTTGGTAGATTTGTGGTTTAGTGAGAGAGTCTCAGTATGTGCGAGATGTCACAGACAGTCAGATCAATGCTGCCGTGTCAGGAGCACTGGACAGACTGCACTACGAGAAGGATCCCTGTGTCAGATATGACAGCAGTAGAAAACTGTGGATCTACCTTCATAGGGCCAGAAGCGAGGATGACTTTGGTATGTTAAGCATCAGGCCCGAAGAAACCATGCATGCAAAAGTGGTTGGGCACCTCAACCCGGTTTACAGTTGCAACATGCGTATTATCCCATTCGTGTTAGCATTCAGACAAAACTATAATTAACCACTTATTTTTGATCGGAGGAGTGATGAGAACTATAGAAAGGACATTGCCCTACTTGCCATAGTGGTTCCTTCATCCCTGCATATGTATGTACGTATGTGTCATGTACAGCTTGTAAATGTCAAAGCTTCGGTGTGTAAAGGTGACTAGGTACCTTTTAGGGTCCCTTTTTGAAGATTTCTTTGCCAACTGACATGTGTATGTGTGTGCATTCGAGATTTTTTGGTAACTAACTTTTGTGTTCGTTGACCGGATAATTTCATGCTTCATGGGGAATCCACAATGTGTCGCGTTCAAAACATTGTAGGATTGTTAGATGACTCTTACCTGAGATGTTTGTCAAAATATAGTCAGGCAAAGTTTGAGTATCAATCCTGAAGGTGCAGAGTTCCTCTCAGACTCTGGTTCCTCAACAGTGAGCCTGACCAGATAGGTACATGTACACTTGCTTTGGTCTCATAGGGATAGGTACGGGTACACATGCTTGGTCTCATAGGGATAGGTACAGGTACACATGCTTGGTCTCATAGGGATAGGTACGGGTACACATGCTTTGGTCTCATAGGGATAGGTACGGGTACACATGCTTTGGTCTCATAGGGATAGGTACAGGTACACATGCTTTGGTCTCATAGGGATAGGTACGGGTACACATGCTTTGGTCTCATAGGGATAGGTACGGGTACACATGCTTTGGTCTCATAGGGATAGGTACGGGTACACATGCTTTGGTCTCATAGGGATAGGTACGGGTACACATGCTTTGGTCTCATAGGGATAGGTACGGGTACACATGCTTTGGTCTCATAGGGATAGGTACGGGTACACATGCTTGGTCTCATAGGGATAGGTACAGGTACACATGCTTGGTCTCATAGGGATAGGTACAGGTACACATGCTTGGTCTCATAGGGATAGGTACAGGTACACATGCTTTGGTCTCATAGGGATAGGTACGGGTACACATGCTTTGGTCTCATAGGGATAGGTACAGGTACACATGCTTTGGTCTCATAGGGAGCGTTTAAATGTGATTTCTATTTAGTGGGTCCCCTCCTCTCCCCTCTTCTCCCTCACCACTTTTCCCACAGTTTTGAAATAACTGCTAAATTCCTCAAGTCACAAGATGTGACTCATATGAGCGGAATACATACTGTAGGTGGGCGGCCACTTGTACCTGTGCACTTAGTTTCTCATGTTTGGGTGTAATAGAAATCAGGATGTGCAAGGTCAGGTCTAGCGTAGACCCCTCTTCCTAGCTTTTGAAGTCATTCCCTTAGCAAGGTGATGATGTTTTGTCTCTTTTTGTGTAAGTGTGTGTGTGTGTGTGTGTGGGGGGGGGGGGGGGGGGGGGTAAACTTGCTGAGCTCTGCTGAGTCATCCAGTGGAGTGATCTGTTAAACTTCCTGGAAGGTCAGATCTTTGGTAGACCCCTTTCCTACTACTGAAGCCATTCCCTTAACAAGATGAGGATGTTTTATCTGTACTGTGTGCGCGTGAAGGGGTGATCTTGCTATATAGTTATGTAGTTATTGCTGTCGATGGAAACAATTACGCATCAAGACTAATGTGTCCACGGGTATGTAGTAGTTTTTGGTGAATGTAGGCTTGTATGCTCCCTACGGATCTCCTGTTGATGGTAAGAACCAGCCATTGTTTCCAGCCTGCAAATATACATTGTACTGGCATGTATAGCATTCAATATGTATCTGTGTGTTTTGTGTTTTGGGGTTAATTTTGCTGACAATGGTAGTAGCAATTGCACTGATTCAGAAGAAGCTTCAGTCCCGCTTTGTATTGTGAGATACGTACGTACATGTCAGTGCTCGAGTTAGCGTAGATGTGTGTGTGTGTGAGTGTGTGTGTGTGTGTTTGTGTGTGTGTGTGTGTGTGTGTGTGTGTGTGTGTGTGTGTGTGTGTGTGTGTGTGTGTGTGTGTGAACAGGATTTCATCCTACAATCCACTCAATCAGTCAAAGATTGTTTTTTTTTTACTTTAATTAGGGCTTCAACATGTATGTACATAGTACGTATGTGTCTACAATATAAATAATATTATTATTATAATAATAGTTTCTGGTGTGTTTCTTACTTTGCATTTCAATTATGTCCACAACTTTTTCAACCTATGTAGAACGCATTCACAAGGAAGTAGAGAAGGCTATTAGGAATAGAAAGAAGCTGATGTCCAAACCTGTTCGAATGGTGAGACAGAGTGAAATGATGCAGTTACTGTAGGCCCTCATCACTGTAGTTCTCTGGGTACAATGACACTGGCCACCCATCCTTTTCACAACTGTGCTTTATCCGATGGGATTTTATTGTATGGTGCGTAAGTGTGTACATAGGAATTCTATGGGCATAGTATATATGTTACACACGTATGTGAGATTACTGGATACATGGATAAATAGGCATGATCAGTTGGTCAGTCTAAGGTGAATCAAAAGAATGCATGCTGAATGTATGCATGTTTGAACATTGCTGCAAAGTGTCCATTTGTGCTGTCATCCAGTGATGCACATAATTACGAGCGTAAGCGAGTTTTCTATTTCCGTCGCCTTAGCGGAGTGGGTTTGAGCTACCCACGCATTTGATTGATTTTCGGGTGACATTTGTTCGATTTTGTCCCATTTTAGGTCACTTTGGATGCGAATTACTCGGAAGGTGCTCGTCAAAAATTTGCAGTTACTAAAATTGGCAAAGAGGGACATTTGTGCTCTTCGAGGCTAGGCAAGAGATTCGTTTGTTAGTCTTACTAAAACTTCGCTATTCAGATAAATAGAAAGCTCACTTTCTGCCTCCTGGTGCCGAAAGCGCTATTGTAGAACAGCGATCAACGCATTAAAGCACAGAACTAGGCCATATCTCGGGACGACTTTTTTGTTTGTTGAAATTTGTCTTTGCTTTTGGCAGGGTTCTAACTGTTTTGTTTGGGGGCTGCGAATTGGTCAGCCATCTCGGTTGACATGTTCTGCCACGTGACGGTCATGTGTACGTGACGTCGACGATGACCACGCGAGTACTGCGCTTTGCGTACATCTAGTTATAGTAATAGTTATACACACAGATATATGTACCTAATGGAGGAAGATGGGGAATTTCCTAGGTTGTCCCAAACTGCTATCTGTGTCATTGTCATTATCCACACTGCAGTATACTCCTAATTCATTACTCTTATTTGATTCCACTGCTGTCTCCTTTACAGAGAATCATTTTGCCATCAGGAGTGGAAGCAGAACCAGCTGCCAATGATGATCCATTCCCACTTGCTGCGGACGACCCCTCACAGGTGTACTTTCAAGAAGACACTGATCCTATACTGAACAACGACCCTCTTCCAAGACAAAGGGCAAGTAAGAGGAGGGAGTATACTAAATCGACGAAAAGAGCTAAGGTGGCACCTAGTCCTGTTGAAACCCAAAGAATAAAGGGTGATTCTAGGCAAGAAAGGCCTGCAAAGAAATTGCCCACACAACTTGGATTCAATCGCAAATTTTATTCCACATCCATTAGTAGCGAGGATGAAGTGGATATTCTGCGAGCACAAATGAAGCCACCTAAACCAGCATTGGTGCTAACACAGCCTTCATCTGGCAGCAGCAGCAATGGTAGCACCAGCAGTAGTGATGAAGAGGACATTCCCTTCGTTAACACTAAGATCCCGCCTCCCAGCATATCTATTCATGATAAGGGGAGCCTGGAAGCTTTAGAGCAGATCTTTGACAGTGATAGTGATGAATAATGTAGAATGGGCATGGCTCAGCTAGGCATACTTCACTATGCAGTGGTTATTATTGTGAATGGGGTTTATGTGGTTCATTGTTCACATTATTTTAAGCTCACATGTAGTGGATTATCACTGCACATCCCACAGGTTGCATGGATATAATATACAAATGTTTAGGACTATTACAATTACGTCCAAATTGTCTATTTTATCCATTCGCGATGAAATAGATCAAAGGAAATTGAAGGAACTGGATGAATTAAAAGGACAGAGCAGTAGCTATATATGGTGTACTGCATGTATTGTGGATTAGGTTGGGTATAGAAACATGACACCACAGATCCAATCCAATTAAGTTGTACCAAAGCAAAATTACTTCCTCCACCACTGCATACTCACACACACACACACACACACACACACACACACACACACACACACACACACACACACACACACACACTACTGTCCGAAATTTTCGTGGGATGTAAAGTCGACTGTTCACGAATGCATGGAGGCAATTAGTCTAGGAACCCCTTAGCCACAAAATGGAGCGCTTTTCAGAAGAAATGAACGTGAAAAGAGGAGTGCCTAGCTATATATATGATCAATGTGTTTGCGAAATTCAGCACACCTCATTCACCCGGTAGTTTTCTCCAACGCTGGTGGCAGTGGTCCAGCAGCCACTATCTTTACTAGAGATTGCATGGCCAATCTCATTGCAGTTCACAAAGGAATGCCGTACTCCAAGGTGCATGATCTCTTGGATCAGATGCTCTCTCTCGGCTGCGCTTCAGCCTCCTAAGATCATCGATAAGGTGGCTCCAGACCTAAGAAGACAGACGACATATCGTCCTGGCAACAGCTGAGGTGCAAATTGCCTCTCAGTATAGGCCTGTAACTCTAACTGAATCTCTAGCTTTGCGAAAATTAATAATAAGTGTATTACCATGCAGTAAGTCACCTTTGTTTCATTATAGCAGGCTTATCCTTATACACTTTGAGGTTTCTTGCCAGTTCTTATTATTTCTAGCTATTAGTCTATAGGAAACCAGGCTAAAAATATGATGTCCAAATTTATACAACAAAATACAGGCCTGATAACCGGGATCTGTTATTTCTGAAGTGTCCAATACGTTAACAGTTACGGCAGCCATTTTGCAGCAGTTAAGGAAAATTCGCGGATAAAACCAAAGCTATTCGCGAAATTGGCGAAAATTAGTCCCGCAAAAAATTCGAACAGTACGGTAGACCCCCAGACGCACGCGCGCGCACACACACACACGCACACACACATTAT
>CAUJGJ010000081.1:0-2500 GCA_963170055.1 Halisarca cf. caerulea | reverse complement strand
TGTGTGTGTGTGTGTGTGTGTGTGTGTGTGCGCGTATGTGCGTGCATGTGTGTGTACATGTGTGTGTATGAGTGCATGTGTGTGCGGTGTGTGTGTTTGTGGGTGTGTGGGTGTGTGTATGTGTGTGTGTATGTGTGTGTGTGTGTGTGTGTGTGTGTGTGTGTGTGTGTACATGTGTGTGTGCGTGTGAGTTTACATGTGGTACTTAAAAGCAGCTTTGAAGCAATTTTGAGTGCAAAAACTGCACTTCATGTAACTACAGTAACTATACACTTGACATAAGAGTTGCACCCGCGTGACTAACTAACTAGCGTACTACGAGCTTATTCTTGATGTAGACATTATACTCAAATAAATTGATTATTTCACTTGATACAACCTCTTCACTTGATAAGGGTTGCACCCGCCACCCAAACTAGGGGGGAGGGCGGCCTTTGGCCACCTTCACCACTAGTTGATGCAATGGCAATGACTATATACATTTGATATATTCTCATGTTTTACCTCAACTAAGATACCATTACAGGATGAAGGTTACACCTGTGACTATCTTCTTCCTTGTGATCTACATCACTTCATTTGAGTTTGGCGGAACAGGTAAGGAAGGACTGCTTTCGGGTAGACCTGTACTTTTGTGCACACAAGCTAGTGCAAAGCTAAACACATGACATGTTGCTAGGAATTTAATTTGACTCAGTCTGATACGTGGGGGTGAATCCAAGCTAGGGCTGATATACCTAGTTATGTACCTGGAGCTTGTATGATTGTATTATAATTGCAAACAACTGGTAAGATTTTAATATGCAACCTATATCTGTTGTGTGTGTGTGCATGCATGTTATGTCTCCCTGTAGCCGGGTGTGTATACATATGTACAGACACACAGATTTATGCATATAATATACATAGGCATATAATATAATATGCTTATACTGCAATTGGTTGGTTTATCTGTTATTTCACATAATATAGCCATTAATGGTTACTGCATCGCACATCACCTTCTATACAGTTGCAGCTGTTTGCGGTACAAGAAGATACAATCCAACTTTTGATATTTGCTGTGATGGAGTTATACTCCACAAAGGTTCCAGGACAGCTTGCTGTGCAAAGAGGAATTACAACCCAACATTTGATGTGTGCTGTGGTGGCCTCATACTACACAAGGGTTCTAGAACAGCTTGCTGTGGACAGAGGAACTATAACCCAACGTTTGATATTTGTTGTGGTGGTCTTATAAAGCACAAAGGGTCAAGAACAGCTTGCTGTGGACAGAGGAATTACAACCCAACGTTTGACATCTGCTGCGATGGAGTCATTCTCCACAAAGGGTCTAAGACAGCTTGTTGTGGAAGGAGGAACTACAACCCAACGTTTGATTTTTGCTGCAATGGAGTCATCTGTTGAGCAATTACCATTAATAATTATGTAAAAATAATTGATAGAGAGCACATGCAATGGAAGGATTTTCAGTAGCTATATCAATAATTACTGACTACATGTATTTAGTTACACTTAGGATTGCAAGTATATACTAATAATGCAATATAATCTGAATTCAATACATATATAGATAATATATATATGTCAACAACATGGCGGACGCGAAGTCGGTACATCATCTTTCGGCTATATTTCGGTAAAATTCATTCGTTTGCTCCTGATTTTATCAGCGAAGAGTCTTTTCGAACAGAAGAGTTCTTCGAAGTATTATTTTAGTCAATAACAATAATTTCCAAGCGGTTTGAGCTTCCAGGGCCGTAGGCGGCCCACGAGTTTTTTAAACTCGAATCGCTTGATTTTGTTACTTTATATATATATCTACATTTATTGTGTAAATTATATATAATAATACTTATATATATATATATATATATATATATATATATATTTATATATTATATATATGTATATGTATGGCAAGCTGGACGCCCTCTTGCTTGGGACGTTACTTGTTGTGACACTTTCGCTCCAACATACAAGTCATTGGCTGCTTCAGGAGCAGGCTCTGTGGCTAATGCGGCGGAACACAGGAAGATACAGCTTCTCACCTATTTGAAACTCTGCCAAAAATCAGTGTTTATCAGCAAATATTTCAATGCTGTATCTATTAATTGTTATTGTTCTATGTGAATTATATTATTTGTGATGTTTTTGGTTTTTCTTTTATTCCTTTTGCTTTTTTGCTGCCAAAATAATAATAATAATTATGAATAAAAAAAACAAAGAATATAATATATATATATATATATATATTCCAAGGCCGGGTGGTGAGGCAAGTAGCCCATGAGGCTATTGGGCACCAGGGTGCTTGGATTAGAAATCTCCACTCAACCATGGAACAATTTCATTGGTCTGATGTGGCTGGAAATGACTGGAATGGGTTGTCATGTGCAGAAGTAAAGTCTATGCTTTGGAGTTGTGCTGGGAGGAGGATAGTGGAGACAAGGGCTCAGGAGATCTTAGCTAATCCTAAGTTGGATATTCTGCAAACTATATT
>CAUJGJ010000080.1:116200-121200 GCA_963170055.1 Halisarca cf. caerulea | reverse complement strand
GACCAATCATGTTAATGAGATTGCCTGTAACAAGAAACAGTGCAAACTTTGCCATTCTCTTGTTGTAAGATGATCTGGAACTAACTGATGTATTTTGTCTCACATAGCACAAGACAACAATGGGCACAACAATACTGATCACCAGTGGAGTTAGGCCTCCAAATATGACCCACGTGGCAGTGAACACATAACGAGCTTCTTTGATGATGTCTGCATCCAGTGTTCTTGGGAAGCAGGCAACATCGTCATAGAATTGAACAGCATAAATAGGAGGAACTAACAGATGTGTGTTCAGTAGTGTTGACACAAACCAGATGAGTGCTAAGAAGAGAACAATAGACCAAGTCTTTAAGTCTTTCTTATTGTATTGCACAATTAATAAGACAACAAGTGAGAATCCAGCCAGGCAATATAGTCTTGCAATAGCTCCTACAGAATACCCCCAAATCAAGAATCTGCAGAAACCTAAGTCCGGTGGAGAAAGTGAGGAAAAGTTGAGGATGAGACCAGATAATAGAAATCCTCCACTGAAAATGGCTACTCCGAGTCCAGCAAAAAGAAGATTGATGAGGAATATTCTCACCAGCTTAGCCACAGATTTAGTCACACAAAGAGCAGAAATGATGAGAACATTCAGTGAAAATGAAGTTATCATTGTTATCAGTAGGAAAACTAAAAAGACTCCAAAGCCTGCTCCAGCAAGGTTATGATTGTTAACACTGCAGTTGGTACAGTTTTTCATGTCCGCTAACTGACAATCCCAAGTAAAAATATGAAGCTTCTCTCTCAGCACTTACTTACTTATAGTAAATACTTTCCAGTGGCTGGGGACTTTAAAAGAGCACTGATGACAGGGGTGTAAACTTTGAAAGCACACAAGAAAGTGAAATCACACTATTCTGTGCAATGCCTATAATCCATAAAAGGTCTGTGGTGCAAGAAGGGTCCGCCCACCTCCATATATAGCTGACCATTGTTATTATAGGCCATAACAAAACAAAGTGTGTGCACATATATGTATGCATGACATTTTGTATGCAGTGGCAGATTCAGGGGTGGTTTGTTGGGTTCGGACGAACCCCCCCTCTTCCTAATCCTTAATTTTAAATTACAAGGTACATAACTTAATTTCCCATGCCTAATGTGAATTACAAGTATTGAAACTTACATTCCAGCTTGGATTGTAAATCTAATTATCTAAATATCACTTTATAACAAAGATGTGGGCTTAGAAATTCAGAAGAACCAGTCGTTTAGGCCGAATGTCCTCTTTTACGTAGCTCTTTGCTTCGTTAGGCAGCCATCTTAGAATTTGTAACGCACGAACACGCATAATTTGTAACCTGACCCATACTACCCCTGCTAGTATCTGTCCACAGGTAGGGAACTTCTGCTTACACGGTCCAGACACTCGGTCCGCGTCCACGTGGACGGTCCGCAAAATAGAAAGTACCCTGACCCATTGCCTGTCATTAGTGGAGGTGACAAATTATGTGATAAGTGTGCAAAGTAAATTGTTGTTAGCAATCAAAATTACAGCTGTGGTAAAGGAAAAGTGCTGAATGCACTTCTTCAGAAGTACATTCAGCATTACTGAACTGGTATTTACACCAATGATATAAAAGAACCCCCCCCCCCCCCCCCCCCCTCAGGAAATCCTGGATCCGCCCCTGGTATGTGTGTGTGTGCATGTGTGTGTGTGTGTGTGTGTGTGTGTGTGTGTGTGTGTGTGTGTGTGTGTGTGTGGGTGGGTGGGTGGATGGGTGTGGGTGGATGGGTGTGTTACATGCAGTGTGAGTAACACACAAAAACATCCAGGAAGAAAATTCTGTCCAACATCTGTTGGCAGTGATGTGCACTCTAACAATTAACCGTGACAACTTGCAACAGGACAGCCCTTAAGACCAAGGTGTCACAGCACATTCTTGAAGAAGATTCTACCATCCGTAGAGCACAACTCTCCCATAGAGCACAACTCTCCAGCCTTAGGGTACAGGGAAAGTTGTTTCACACAGACAGTGACCTCTCCTACTGGGCTGAGGCTGTCTCTTCCCTCTGTGACCGAGAACAGAATTTTGCGTATAACACTGCCATCGACACCTTGCCGTCCACCTTTGGTATAAGGACCATATCTCGGCTCATGCAATACAGGATCTGCCAGTTTCCCACACAGAACCTCATACAGACATGTTTTGACCAGAGCAGGTTCAATGTTTGCATGGCATGACTCAGTTCTGTCGATCATTGCAACCTTCATCACTGCTCACATCAGAGGATAACAGATCCTTGCTGATCTCCCTGACCACCAATACACCTTTCCAGTTCACATTGCTGCAACTAAAGAACGACCTGACATCGTCATCTAGAATGACTATAGTGTACATTGGTTGAGCTATAACCATGTTATTCAAGGACAACTTTGCAGACACGGAGAGAGGAAGAGGAATAGATATGACGATTTCCTGCGTCTGCATGTGCACCAACAATGGATACCAAGCTCAGCTGATGATCATCCAGGTCAGGTCATGGGGAATTCTGGACATTCCATCCTTTTCCAGATTGCAACATTTGTACTAGGCAAACCGTCAGCCAAGGTATGGAGGTCACTCATGGTGGATCTGCATGGCCAAAACAGCCACTGTGGGCTCCTTTTCCATTTGGTGTAGTCGTGACAGCAAACCCTGCGGTCATCCTTAATTGTCTAAACCCTACTGTATCTGGTTAATTTGTTTCACTGTTAACCTTCACTTTTGTGCTTTGTACTTAAAAATCAATAATTATTTTGGTTTTTCCGTCGAGCATGTTGGTAGTGCATTCTATTTATCTGACTCATTTCTTTATCTCTATTACCATCTGTGTTTCATATTACACTGTATTGCACTTTTAGTTAATAATGATGATTAAAGTGAAAAAAGTGTGTGTGTGTGTTCGCACATGCATGAGCATGTGTACGTATGTATGTGTGAGCATGTGTGTGTATGCGTGTGTGTGTGTGTGTGTGTGTGTATGTGTGTGTGTGTGTGTGTGTGTGTGTGTGTGTGTGTGTGTGTATGTACATATGTGTGTGCATGTGTGCATGTGTGCATGCATATGTATACGTATATATGTGTGTATGTGTGTGTGCATGTGTGTGTTTGTGTGTGTGTGCGTTTAATTGTGCTTCTGTATGAATGTATGTATGTGAACATGTGTGCATGTGCGTGTGTGTGTGTGTGTGTGTGTGTGTGTGTGTGTGTGTGTGTGTGCGTGTGTGTGTGTACATGTGTGTGTATGTGTGCATGCATATGTATATTGTGTGTGTGTGTGTGTATGTGTGTGTGTGTATTTGTATGTGCATGCGTGTGTGTGTGTGCGTCGGTGTGTGTGTGTGTGTGTGTGTGTATGCGTGTGCACATGTGCGTGTGTGTTTGTGTGTTTGTATGTGAGTGTGTGTGTGTGTGTGTGCTTGTATGTGTGTGTGTTTGCATGTGTGCGTATGCGCGCGCGTGTGTGTGTGTGCACGTGCGCATGCGTGTGTGCATGTGTGTGTACATGTGTGTACATGTGTGCATGCATAATTAGTATGTGTGTGTGTTTGTGTGTTTGTATGTGTGTGTTTGTGTGTGTGTGTTTGTGTGTGTGTGTGTGTGTGTGTGTGTGTGTGTGTGTGTGTGTGTGTGTGTGTGTGTGTGTACGTGCACATGTGTGCGTGTATGTGTGTGTATATGTGTGTACATGTGTGCACACATATACACACACGTGCATGTGTGTGTGTGTGTGTGTGTGTGTGTGTGTGTGTGTGTGTGTACGTGTGTGTGTGTGTGTGTGTGTGTGTGTGTGTGTGTGTGTGTGTGTGTGTGTGGCTCACGTATACTATAGATCGTTCTGTGAGACTGTTATGCACATGCATGCAGGAAAGTGCAAGGTTGTTTTAGAGCAGCACAACCAGTCATGCATAGCGCCTGGAATGTTTTGGAGTGCAGTTGTTTATTGCATAATTATAATACATATATCATTGAAGTGTCGGAATATACAGGAGGTGCACTGTACAAGGTTCCTCTAAATTAAAGAAGTAATAATATTGTATCCGTTATGCAAGACAGTCTTGTGTGTATAAACAGGCGAGAAGTGCATGGGTCTGTGCTACAAGAGACCATGTGCAAGACATCATTTTTGCCTATTTTATACTACCCTTGCAATACAGCCACTTCTCAAGCTGAAAATGAGTACACTGTACGTTGATTAAGTATCCATCCCCATCCCAGATCCCCTTTAATAACAAAAGAAGGCAATAGAACATGATCACGCCATGTACTGTGTGTGAGTGTAAGTGTGTGGGGGGGATCGTGTCGTGCAATCTCCTCGTGGTGATCCTTGGGCACTACACTGCGAATAGCGTGACATGGTGCAGTTGGAGGAGCGACCCATCCTGTACTGTGTCCATCTCAGACACATGCTCACAAACTCTCAGCTTCTAAAACCTAAAAGGTTACGTCTACATTTCACAGGAAGTCTCCTGTCTCCTCTTGTGCCTTTCATGGTCTCATCCATGCAAAGTTAAGCACAAGAATTGGTTGCTGGAATGTCCGCACACTAGGGTCCTTGAGTGACCAAAGTGCTCAGTTATGTTCTGCTATTGGTGCCATAAAATCTAAGAACATGGATCTTCTTGCTTTGTCCGAATCTCGTTGGCCAGGTAATGGAGTCTTACAACTCCAAAGCACAACCATCCTGCACTCTGGTACTCCCTCATCCCACATTCATAGTGTGGCCGTCCTTCTTAGCCCTCGAGCCAAGGATGCGTGGGATGCCGCTGGAAATGTCTTCCAGCCTGTGTCTGAACACATCCTCAAAATTCGTTTGAAATGCCATTTACCTTACATGTCTGTTGTATCTGTCTACGCACCCACAAACCCCTCCAACTCCACTTCTGAAGCTGCTAGTCCCTCTGAAGCCTTCTATGAACAACTTCAATCTACTCTGTCATCTATCCCATCTACTGATTTACTGGTCATTATGGG
>CAUJGJ010000080.1:76200-111200 GCA_963170055.1 Halisarca cf. caerulea | reverse complement strand
TGATCACCAGTGGAGTTAGGCCTCCAAATATGACCCACGTGGCAGTGAACACATAACGTACTTCTGTGATGATGTCTGCATCCAGTGTTCTTGGGAAGCAGGCAACATCGTCATAGAATTGAACAGCATAAATAGGAGGAACCAACAGATGTGTGTTCAGTAGTGTTGACACAAACCAGATGAGTGCTAAGAAGAGAACAATAGACCAAGTCTTTAAGTCTTTCTTATTATATCTTACAATCAATAAGACAACAAGTGAGAATCCAGACAGGCAATACAGTCTTGCACTAGCTCCTACAGAGTACCCCCAAATCAAGAATCTACAGAAACCTAAGTCCGGTGGAGGAAGTGAGGAAAAGTTTAGGATGAGATCAGATAATAGAAATCCTCCACTGAAAATGGCTACTCCGAGTCCGGCAAAAAGAAGATGATCAGGAAAATCCTCACCAGCTTAGCCACAGATTTAACCGCACAAAGAACAGAAATAATAAGAATATTCAGTGAAAAATAAATAATATTTGTTATCAGTAGTAAAACTAAAAAGATTCCAAAGCCTACTCCAGCAGTGCAGTGGAGACCCTTTATACAGTGGACACCCTCTATACAGTGGACACCCTCTATACAGTGGACACCCACTATACAGTGGACACCCTCTATACAGTGGACACCCTCTATACAGTGGACACCCTCTATACAGTGGACACCCACTATACAGTGGAGACCCTTTATACAGTGGAGACCCTCTATACAGTGGACACCCTCTATACAGTGGAGACCCACGACAGTGGAGACCCTCGATCCATTCCGGACACCTTGGGACAAGAAAGGACTGCATGTCCTGATTATCATGCAGAATGTTGTCCTTTCAAGGGTTAAAGTTGTACGTACTGTGGCAAAGCATGGAGAATCCTTTGGTTCCATTACCAGGTGTCCTCAATAGAGAGGTGTTTGCAATTAAGGGGGCTGGATTAGAGTGTTTCCACTGTATATCTAAGTATAGTGATCGAAGCTAGGTTTTGGTTCCCATGCATGTGTCCATAATAGAGGGGTGTCTGCAATATGTTCCACTGTATCCATTATGCAAGATAGTCTCGTGTAACACAGATCCGGCTGCTTCTCACCACCATTAAAGAAAATGGAGGTGAGAATTGGGTCTGCACAAAACTATATGCAATACATCGTGCATTCACCATTTCCTACCCTTGCAATACAGTCACTTTTGAAGCTGAAAATGAGTACACTGCACATGCAGTTGATTAAGTATGACTATCCATCCCAACCCCACATCCTTTTAATAACATAAAAGGCAATAGAACAATGACATGATCACTTCATGTACTGTACAATAAATAGGAATGGCTTGCATACAATAATAACATGAAATCATGTAAAATGAGTCAGTCATGACCAGGAGATGGTTTTAGCTTCTTCCCCACCCGTTTACCCTTGCCTTTCTTCTCCTTATCACTGTTCACATCACCAGGTAACTCAGTATCAACCTTTTGTGCATGTCCACTGTCCTTTATGTGCTGGAATAGTTTATTTCTCGAAGTAAAAGTTGTGTTACAGACATTACACTGAAGTATCACAGGCTGACTGCCACACTCCTCACCCTGATTCTGTACCTACGTAGATAGAAAAGACAAATAAGAATACTGACAACAGCTACTATAATTTAAGGGTAAAACAGCATTACATTGCTGGTTCCAGGAGTATCAGTTGCAGATACAGACTATCTGTGTAGTATTTCTGTGGTGATTATACTGCATGAGTGCTACTCTCTTTGTACAGTATAAACCACACATGTTTGTCAGCACTTAGGAATTCAGAGTGTGATACACTGTAAATTTGGGTGCGACCCACGTACATTGACAAGCAAATAAGCTAGTCTTCATTTGCTTGTAATGAGACATGACCTTTACCAAATACCCAGGCTACCACAATTATCATAGCAGTTGTACTACCACACCACATCCAATGTACATTACATTGGATGTGGTGATCATTAAAATCATCAAAATCATTATGTACATGTACATAATGAGCAAAAATCACACACTCTTCTGACATTCAGGGTCCATACCCAATGCCTTGGGCTTCTAAGTTTTGAATTGGGAAGAGGCTGTAAACAACACACCGGATGAATAAACCCAAATTATCCACAGTCAGGGTTCTCCCCAGCAATATTCAGCCATGCTCCGCTATCATTTCAAAATAGAGTACTATCCCTTCACATACTGTAGCTGCCATTCCTTACACTGGGAGCGGAAGTATTATCCCTTTCACTTCTGTGGATGAAACCACATCAAAACATAAAGTGAGAAAATAATATTATAGTCCTCTGGTGAAGCCATACAGGTGATAATTAATTTACCCCTAGTAACAGTTGCGGACTACATTCAGCATAAGAATCATACTCTGGATTGCAAGGCTTCACCCTATGTAACCACTACAGTAGAGCCCCTCTAACCCAGACCCCAGAATTGCAGACCCCCCTCTAATATGGACACATATGTACCACTGGAACCAAAATTCCCCAAGCTTAGTCCAGCCAGCTGTGACCCACATTTGTACACAAGCACCGGGAGCGGGAAGGGAAACGCCATCGGCACTTACGTATAAACGTGGGTCACAGCTGGCTGGACTACTCCATGCTTTGCCATAGTACGACTTCAACCCCTGAAATGAGGACACCTTTCTAATCAGGACAGTCCCTTCTGGTCCCAAGGTGTCCGGAATAGAGGGGTTCCATCACATCCCTTATTTGTTAATGAAGGGAGGGGGTGGAGCACTATGTCTTCAAAAACCCGGGGAAAACCCTGGCACTGGTTACAACAGTAATCACGACAGTATCAAAAATTACAGAATCAATGGCACAAACTACGTACATACAGCAAAACCTGTTTACAAGGACCACTCTATACAAGTCTACGAACCACTACATCTATACTGTTGCACCTCTACATAAGGACCACCTGTTTATAGAGGCCATGGTTTGTTGGTCCCTTGAGTGGTCTTTATACACATGTAAATTTTGCTGTATTGTAACCATTGAAAAGAAACGTTATGATAAGTGTTTATAATGATACGCATTATTGAAATATTGCCCCCTTGTAGGTCCAATACACTTATATACAGTACCTGTTTCTTCTGCTTCTTTGTTTTAGCTTTTCGTTGCTTCTTTGATTTTCCAGATTTAAAAAGTTCACTACAGAACAGTGTGATATAGCTTTAATGTTCACACACTAACAGCCCATTTTATCTATTAAATCAGTTGTACATGCACGAGCAATATCTGCATCCCTTCAAGCATAGAAAAGCCACTTTGCCTACAGGTGCATAGCTGATAGTTTGTGAATGTTCAATACTGAAAATTACCATGTAGTAGTCCAGTCCAGTACTCCTGTGTATATACAGTATGAAGATCATGGTATCTACTTGGCAATGTTCTGAAGCTTGAGATAGTATACACATAGTAGGGTCGTTGCAAGCACATCTCAAGTGCCGCCCAATATCAAAGAGATAAGCCACCCACAGCAGGACAGAGCAATTCACACTCAATAACTGCAATGTGTCCCCTAGCTACGTACATACCATGTGCAATGAGTCAGTGCAAAGAATTCATACAAAAGGCTTATGAATATGCATGGCTTCGACATTCATAAGGCTGGACCACAGCAGAACTCATAGGAAACAATTCAGTAGTCTCGTCCCAGCTCCCCTTCCGGCTGCCATTTGGCCGAAAGTGGGACTGGGAATAAGACTAAGGCTTTAGAATTACATGCATGGAGACAAAAGTGAAGACAAGGGTAATACCCAAAGACTAAAGCAATTTTCTGTAATAAATTGGAAACTATTTTTCAGTGAAGGTTTAAATTAAAATTGTATAAATTAATATTATTTTCATTATAATATTATTGTATAATGCATCATTTGTGCAAATGTATAATAAAGTACAATAGCTTCCAGCCCAGAAAGGAGTCTGGCCAAAATAGACTATCTGCTACAGCCCTGCATTGTCAAACTGTACCCATGTGCACATACACACGAACTACTGTACGTAATATACATACGAACCACAAAAAACAAAAATTAAATCTTAATCAAAAGAACCATTTCAATAGATCAAATGAGCATCACTAAATCCACACAAAGATTGACCACAGCAATATGCATGCACACAAAGGTGACAAGTCAAAGCTGTGTTTCACTTACTCTTCTGAGCTGTCTCTAGACTTTAGCAAACTGGGAACCTGCAGTGAGAGTATAGCCCCTCAGCGTAACTGGACAACACTAATATATGGATATTGAAATGGTTATCTGCCATTTATATAAATAGTACACCTGTGTAGTATTATAAGGACGTTATACCACGCATATAGCACACTACTTATAGTCCTAGTGTATGGCTCATCAGATAAGTATTAGTTATATCCTGTCCAGGTGTGCTACAGCAAAAATACAGTGCTGATTGACCGAGGGCGAAGCCCGAGGTCATCAGCACTGTATTTCTGCTGTAGCACACCTGGACAGGATATAACTAATTTGTACCCTGGCAACCATTCACTGTTGACTGTTGGTGTGTACAGGCTCATCTAGAATTGATCAGTTCCAGCCACTTACACTATTAATTGACATCAATTGACATCAATTAGGAAGTGTGCGTATATCAGTGACATGTGCTACATCACAAATGTCAGCACACTTTTTCCTTTGATCTACCTATAATTCGCCCCCTCACCAGGATACAACACTGTTTACAAGTACTGTAGGCCGGCCGACACAAAACAGCAATGACATAAGAGGAGATTAGTACGTACTATAATGACCAAGGTATGAGCTATCTGTCAGCAAAACGTCAGTTGTTTGTGTGATGTGTGCTTGCAGACTAGGCCTGCTTTCCAACAATAGAATGTTGCATACGTACATACACAATTCCACACTGCATTAAAGGTTGGAAGGCTGGAACAAAAATACACTGCGTGTCAGTATGGAAGTGCAATTCGGGTACAGTCCTGAGTGAACATTCACAACATACTCACTTCAGAATCTATACTTGGTACATCGGGGTCTAAGAGGTCAAACTGCTTCTTTGTGTCGAACTGCTTCTTCGTGTTCAGCATATGTAGGCCAAACTCTAAAGCACTATCACTTCCACTCCCACCTTCTTCACTATCCTCAAGTTTCTGCTCATCCTCCACTAGTTGGGGATCTTTGTTCACTTCACTACTGAAAGCATGAGGCTGGGTGTGGATGTCACTCTTGTGCTCAGTTTCAATCACATTACGATGTAGTTCTTCTTTGAATTCTTCTTGGGCGTCTATGTCCTCCAATTCACTACTACCTCTGTGGTTGGATTGAATGTTAGACTCTGTTCTAGTTTCAGTGGCGTCTTCTTCCTTCATCACTGTTTTCAGGAGAAGGACGTTGTCTTTGTGCTTCTTCGACCTCTCATGGTTCTCCAACCTGTGATCACGACATGTACCGGAATGTAAGACTACACCGCAGGGGTGTAGCCAGAAGAAAAAGAAGGGGGTTTCTTAAAGGCTAAGATCATGGGTATGATGCAGTATACCGAAATCTTTGGTGATATCGTAGACACATTGCACTATAGCAAGTAGCCAGTACTTGCTATAGTGTGTATATGATGTCATTAATTAGCATACTGGTGGCATCACTTACAGTAAAAGGATCCCAATGAGGGGGGTTTCCTGGCAACCAGGAAACAATGGACCTATGCCCCTGCAGAGTACATGGCAATATGCACCAATTGTACTTATGTACACCATATCCAATGAAGTACATGCTAACATACAACACCTCTGTACATACTTGGTTTCGCAAAAGAGCAGAGGAAACTATTGATCAATTAACACATACATACATACTGTAATACAAATACAAACATACGCACGTACGTATGTACATAACACCCCAGCCTGCATGCTCATTGCCAATAAGGTCAGACCTGATTCACCGGTAACATCTTATTCCAAAACCTCGATCATTTATCCAACCAGTCAGAGTGACTTCTCTTCACCACTTTGTGGACCACTTAACCTTACTTACAGTACGTAACACCTGGCCTGCCTAACATGGTACGTACAGTAACATGCGTGTTCAGACAAACCATGCCCCACTGTGATGCGTATGCATGATCCCAAGCATAAACGGAGCTTACGCTTTATGAGTTCTGAAGAACTTGTTGCAAGCTACACAATACAGTTCCTCCAAAATGTCTTCCTCCTCACCTGGAAAATCAACAAGACAGGTTGGCTAAGCAAGATCCTTCGATCACAAGCCAACAATGACAAACTTACTGTCTTCTCCAATGTCTACTTTACCAAACTCCGAGTCGAGATGTTCCTCCAATTTCTTATACTCCTACAATTATGACAGAGATACTAGTAAATTCATTATATTATTCCAAACATTAGCATCAATTACGTATGTTAGGCTCAGCGATATTGTAGCGGTGTTGGAGCAAATATCATGCACACAAATCCATGGAATGCACAATGTGCCGGGACAGAGTACACAGTACACTACAATACATGGCATGTTCATCATATTGCATGATGTACAGAAACAAAAGCAACATGAAAAAAAACCAACCACAAACAGCAGTACCACATCAAAGAGTCAGCATGAATTGTACAAATCAATGAGAGCACATCACATGTGTATGCGTGCATACCTCCTTCAGTGCATCCATGGATTGCCACTCCTGCTCCTGATAGCCTGCCAGTAACCTACAAAGGGAAGGGAAGAATACAGGCCAGTGTTAAGATACAAGTGTAAGACAATGTGCGCAATGTAGTGCACATATGAATATTACATACAGTACGTATGCATATACTGCACGTACGTACTGTACGTAGTTGTACTATGGAGCTTGAAATGATGGTATTGCAGGTGGGTTAGTAAGTACTCATTGCTCTGCCCCCACCTCGTGCAATAGCATTGAAAACACATTGGATAGTGAGTACCTCTGATAACGAGTACCTACGTATTATGCCTTCCCTTGAGGGTACTTACTATCCCAGCTCCACTCTACATGTACATACATACGTACTTTGAGTAACGTACATACAGTATATACATACGTACATACGTAGATATAAATATAACTCATTCTCTTATTACTGTAACTTATTAACTTAACCACGACTTCTTCTCCATCGATAATCTCCTCCAAACGTCCAATATTTAAGATTTTTACTCGGCTCTTGTTCCATTTATCCTTTGATTCCAGCCACTCTACAAGTATTTCATTCGCTTTTTTGACATTGGGTAGATTCGTGTTCCAAGAACTGCAACACTCAAGTCAATCGAAATGCTCACGCACTTCCCACATTATCTATAGGCACTAATGCATCGAAAGGAAGTGTGAAATTCCACACTCATACGAGGCACACACAAGACTTGTGGACTACCTGCGTGTTCAACGTGGGTTTTGGGCAAGTTATTTTTACACTGTAATACTACAGTATACACATGTTTTGAAATTCACATATTATGTTTTTTTATTAACAGAGTGTGGCAATGTTGTTGAACAATTTACGATGAACAAACTCATCCAGCACTGTTCTACTGTACAACCAACTCACTCTCTTTTCTTCTTGAAGTCTTCTAGTCGTTTCTTCTTAACTGTTTCTTGTCGTAATTTTTCCTTTTCTTCCATTAATTCCTGTACATACACACATACGTACGTAAGTACGTACACATATACGTACATGTACATACGTACATGCATACACCAAACAGAGGGACACCACCAACACAAGTAAAGTGTGCAAAACTGTATGTAAGGGGGAACAGGGGGGCAGGAGAATGCAAGGAGGTACTGGGCACTCACTAGGATGGTTGTTGTCAGTAATCCACCTGGGTGTGAAACTACAAGCAGTAGTAAAAATAGAATTTGACCTTTGCAGAACAAATGGCTGACCAAGAAGTATATTGGTAGGACATTTGAAGATTGGTCAGCCATTTATGCTCATCATTGATTTTGTATCATACGCACAATGGAATCTTCATAAATGAACCATGTCATTGATAGAACAACATTGGCACTTCACTGTAATAACCGATTATTGGAGGCTCAGGTCTCAGTTTCAGTAGTTACAAGGATTTTATACACAGAGAAGTGTTGGTCAGCCAAATGGTTGACCCAGCTGGATTTTGGTCAGCCATGTTCATGTTTTGCTCAGAAAATGGCAGATGCCAGACTGCTATTTCTAGCCCTGTGCATGTATTTGGCATACACTGAAAACAAGAATGCTACATTACATACTGTCAAAGATGTAGCTATTTTACTTTATAAAACCATATGCACACTGAACCCACAAGGTTGCCCCCACGTGCAGACATTCCCACATGACATGTACATATATGTATAATGCATGACACTAGTACACACTGTCAGGTACTGCACAACACAAGACAATGCTGCAGGTAACTATGGCATAATTCACTGTACAGAAGATATCTGCAAAGATATGGCAATTTTGTAGTGTTTGCAGATTCAGCTTCTAAAAATGCTAGTTTCAAACGGAATACTGTGATCCATTCAAGTTGACAAGTACATACGTACAGTACATATGCTTCAATGAGTTGATAACAGACAGTGACTGCAGTTCAGCTGTGTAATGTGACCAAGGTCACTCTCACTCTAGACTCACTCTTTGCTTCCGTACTCGTTTGTCTCTCTTTCGTACAAAACCTACAAGTTCCTAGACAGCAGCAACATCACAGCAGTAGGGAATAGTTCCCTGGCATACATACAGTATAACAACTGGACTACAGTGGAACCTCTATAGTAAGGACACCATTGGGACCACTGTTAACGTACTGTCCTGTTTGTGGAGGTGTCCTTATTTCGGAGGGTTTATATGCACACATGTCAATGCGAGGGATGTCAAATGAGGCAAAGCAATGGTGTCCTACTAAAGGAAATGGCTGCATTTCAGCGGTGTCCTTTAATAGAGGTTGCACTGTATAGCATTATGGATAAACTATGTACATATGTACATATGTACGTATGTATAATCTCATGCACACAGTACAAGGCACGTACAGCATAGAGCCATAGTGTGTCTACATGCAGTGGTGCATGGGTACTAGCGTACCATACTTACACTATGTGTATGTATGTTGGGACAGTCATGAGTGCACGCTCCAGTCGCAGTAGAAGTAAGTCCACAAAATTGCATTTCCCACAGGTCAGATTTCAACAGCATGTCCAGTTATACGTACGTACGTACGTATTTGTACAGTGTATGTATGAACTTACAATCCTGGTCAATATGATATGCATACGTACACGTAGATGCTAAAGGGAATTGAACTTGCATAAAACATGCAGAATAAATGCTGACTGACTCGGACAACTTCATTTCTCTGTTTCTTAGCAGCATCTCTGAGCTTTTTGTTGTCTTTCTCAAGCAACCTTTGCACCTTCCTGTTTGGAGCATCCCTAACATCATACTTGTCTTCCCAGAAGAAAGGCTTTGCTGTTGAATAACTCTGCCAGTAGCCATAAAAGGGACGAACAACCTCTTCATAGTCACTTTGGGAGTTTCCTATTAAACAACAAAGTGTGAATTATGTGAAGATAAAGGAAGATTTGTACTCGTGCAAATATTGAGAAATGAAAAAATAATTGTTGATTCAATTTATGAATACAACAGTTACAATACGTACATATCCATTCAATTGTGTGCATAAAGCTACGTACATCTGTATATAAAAACACTAATCAAATACTGTATGTGCTTTAATTTCGTGGGGTGTATATCTTGAGGATTTTGGCTTTTAGCGGTTTTCGTGTTTTAACATTTGTGGATGGCCATGTTTTGCCATTGCACAAGAGCCCAATCTACATTTTCACGGGTCTAAACTTTCACGGATGGCTTCCAATTGCGAATACCGTGACTATAAAACCACACGAAAATTAAAGTGCATACGATATATACAAATTCTCACCTCATACAAGTAGGAAAAACACACACCTACATACACACACACACGCACATACACACACACACACACACACACACACACACACACACACACACACACAGAGAAACACACACATTTATAACAACTGTCCTCACAAATCATGAGCAAAACCAAACGCATTCAAAATTCTACTAGAAGTATGTACGTATGTACGTACAGTACATGTCCAACACTTTAAAACATCTCAATTAGAAGATTGACGAGTACCAAAGGTACCCTTACCAAAGGTAGGCATAGGTTCATCATCTTGTTCCATGTACTGGCTATCCTCAGCTGCTACCTTCTCAAAGACCTCTCGATACACAGAGTAAAAGCCCTAAACATGGCGAAAGAATAGAACAATGTGCACACACAGTCATACATATGTACACACACAACATGGACACACACACACACACACACACACACACACACACACACACATACCACCTCCCCCCACCCTGCATACAACATGACCTACCTGATCATCATCCCCGAAACCATTATACACAGTAGGTGTGAAGTAAGGCATGAGATCAATGCTGTTATCTTTGAAATTTGATCCCACTGAAAGAAGTGTAGAAATACAGACTGATATCAAATGGGATTGAACTACATATGTATGTACGTACATATGTACAGTAGGTTGTGTTGCACACATACTGTACGTACTGTAGAATGTACATGTACTGAAAAGAATAGAACAACATATGTACGTACATACTTTGCATACAATGATGCATAATATGCTTATAACAAATGGCTCCAATGTACAGGCTAAAGCATGCAAGCACATACGCACACAGGCTCACATACGTACATACACACATGCATGCACGTGCACACACATGCAAACACACACACACACATACACACACACACACGTACACACGTACACACGTACACACACACACGCACACACACACACACACACACACACACACACACACACGTACACGTACACACACACACACACACACACACACACACACACACACACACACACACACACACACACACACCTCCCATTAAAATTTTATCTCTGTTCTTGTCATACCTGCAAGTTTACAAAAGCATTACCAATATAATGACTGCTTTTAGCCATGATACAAAATGGTATCTTTAACCACGATAAATAG
The DNA here is from genome assembly GCA_963170055.1 of Halisarca cf. caerulea. NCBI lineage: Eukaryota > Metazoa > Porifera > Demospongiae > Chondrillida > Halisarcidae > Halisarca > Halisarca cf. caerulea. Next base: position 100,062 of record CAUJGJ010000080.1, on the reverse strand, counting down.
ATTACTTTCACAGACTTATTGGTATGTAAAATTAATAGTAAATTATGTGCAACAATTCTTGAGCAAGTACGTACATATGTGTAGTAGACATTTCGCTACGAATGCAACTGAAAATCTGCTACAATTGTTTAAGGTCTAAATTGTTCCATAATCACAGAATTCATCTTATGTGTCATTAGGTCCATGTACGTATGCACACGCACATGCACACACACACCACACACACACACACATACACACACACACACACACACACACACACACACACACACACACACCACGTACACACACACACACACACACACACACACACACACACACACACACACACACACACACACAACACACACACAGCTGTATACACTGGCAAATATGCATGAATGTAACTTGTGTTAGCGCATCTGTGCACAGTGTTAGAAATGATGATCAGCATTCAGACATTGTCCGACCATTTTGTCATTTAGTCTGACCTCAAAAAGTTTGGGTCAGACATTAGGTTGTTTTCCCATATAAGACTCACAAAATGCATGTTGCATGTTGCATGTTGCATGTATACGTATATAATATACTGTACATGTGTATATATCAGTGTTCTCCCTGGATATCTTAAGGCATGTTGGTCCAACATGTCTTCATTTCTAAAGTTTAATACTATTTAAAGGTAAAATCATGCATGCATTCATGGATTATTGCAAACCTATGGTTAGATAAATCATTCTATTCTCCAAACTTAAGCTGCGAGCAATTTGTGATGCATTGTATGTATACATATGTATATGTGATGTATGTATGCATGTATGTACGTACATATTCAACATGCCTGAACTAATTTCTGGGGAGAACACTGTACATGTATATGCTTAGTGTGTACTGTGATATTACTATAGTTGCATTGCATAGACGGTATATTAGTACTGCTTGTAACAGTTATATAGTTGTATTAATAGTCCATAGCTGAACTGGTTGTACTAATTGTTGTGGTTGTAGTGGTTGTAGAGATTGTGGTAGTTGTGGTGGTACATAGGGAAACAGCCAGACATTGGCTGAGTGCTACCTAAAGACTCATTCCATATGCACACAGCAGTGTTACCAAGTCATTCATGCTGAAAATGTCCACTTTTGTATGTGTTCATTATCTACGTATGTACATTAAATGTGTTTGCTTAAAAGAGACGCAACGTGCATGATGCACATGTACTGTGGTACATGAACATGCATGATGTACATGTACTGTGGTACATGAACATACATGATGTACATGTACTGTGGTACATGAACATGCATGATGCACATGTACTGTGGTACATGAACATGTATGATGCACATGTACTGTGGTACATGAACATGCATGATGCACATGTACTGTGGTACATGAACATCTCCCCAAGAATATGTCCATGCAAAGCTGGAATTGTCTGACCCAAAATAACAATGTGGTGCTTGAAATGATGGTCAACATTCAGACATTGTCAGACCCATTTGGCATTTTGTCTGACCCAAAAAGGTTGGGTCAGACATTTGGCCGAGCATTAATCAAACAAATGACATTGTTCGCTTTATGCACGCATAGTGATGTTAGGAAGTTAAATTAAAGAACATACATAAAGCATAGCAGTGATGTAACTCTGGGCTGTGTGTTCAGTATGTACCATAGCACACGACTAGTCATGCATCTTTTCCATAAATTGTCTTAGCAATACTGCATATGTCCGATCCAAAGTGATAGTGCTACGATGTTCGTCCAAACACTATCTACTCCTATTTCTAACACTGACGATTATATGGGACATTTATCCATCAGCTACCTACTCCATATTTGTAACACTTAGTAGAGATAACATTTCGTGTTAGATACTATTTTTCTAATACTGGATACTTCTAAATCAATGTTAGAGTAAACAGGTGTCAACCCAGGGAAGCTGGACCCACCATGCTCTCTCCTGAGGGTCAATGAGGACCTCGTATGCTGCCTGTATCTCTCTGAACACCTTGGTGCATTCTTCTGTATTCTCTGGGTTTTTATCTGGAAGAATTGATTCAGAATTAAAACTTGCCATGGGTTATTTGTGCAATCTGTCACTCAGAACCTTGGTGCATTGATGGGCATATGTAGTAACAGTTGTTCACTCTTCATTGTATCCTGGTGTGTGGGCGAATTACGGGTGGATCAAAGGAAAGAGTGTGCTGACATTTGTGATGTTGCACAGGTCACTGATATACGCACACTTCCTAATTGATGTCAATTGATGTCAATTGGTAGGATAAGTGGCTAAACTGATCAACTCTAGATGAGACTGTACACACCAACAGTCAACAGTGAATGGTTGCCAGGATACAAGTTAGTTTATATCCTGTCCAGGTGTGCTGCAGCAGAAAATACAGTGCACTGTACTCCTGCTGCAGCACACCTGGACAGGATATAACAAATACATAAATAAGCACGCATGTAATGAGGATCCAAAGTTGTAAACAGAAAGGCCTGTATGTGTGCATGCATACGTATGTACACGCCAACTTTGGTGAATTAAGCTCACTATGTACATACGTACCTTTATCACAAAACACAGAGATACAAACCTAATAATTTAATCATCATTATCATTTTAGAAGGTTGCTCCTTCAGTACTTAGTCTAACGAAACAACATCATTACATACAGTATTATATTATGTATGCATAATACGTAGGTACATAATTTCTCAATCCGATAATAATAGCTATTCATATCAAATTTCTTGCACTGCCCGCCATCATACCAGACTTTGTGATTGAGGGGCATTCCCTACAAAAGCTATTATTCCCTGCAAGTTATGCATTCAGTATGACAGCACGGACCAACTTGTAGGGAAGATCCCAATGTCACAGGCGTTCACTCAAAACTAAACCCTAACCCAGTCCTAACCCTAATTGTGAAGTTGCTATATTGATAAGCGCTCCTCGGTGTTTGTTGTGATCTACTGTGCTAGTTGACCTGACAGCATTATGTATTTAATACATCAGTATGCAATTTCATGTCCCTGCGTTTCACAGTGGTATAACTATGACGTTAAGCAATCATACACATAATCATACGCTAAAGCCTATGAGCTCCCCTCCTTCTCCTCTCTTTGCCCTTGTTCCTCATCCCTTAAAAGAAATGCCATGAAAATATAGATATACGACCTCCAATATCATGATGGAAAAAACTAATAACTTTAATTTTATCCTAATAACAATTCTCTATCAGACTCATTGAGCAAGAAAATAACCTGGGTGGTATCTGAGTGCCAATTTCTTGTACATTTTCTTAATATCATCTTCTCTGGCATCTCTTGACAGCCCGAGTACTTCGTAGTGACATCTCATCCTTCTTCTCGTACCTATTGCGTAAGAAACGCTGTTAAAAGCTATGGTAACCAGACCACACTAACTCCGCCATTTTATTGTGGTGCTCAATCAATTCCCGCACACTGTTTCTGCATCCGTTTTCTTTCGTATTTTCATGTCGGATATTTCCGCCTCTTCATCAAACGGAGATAAGGGATTTGAGCGATCTGATCTGCGTCCAAGCATAGTCCAAGAGTATTTCGAAGAGTATCCTCCAGTACGGTATGGCTGAAGAAAAAATTTCGATTCCTTTGGACAGCCAATCTGTTTTATTGCCAGTAAGAATGTCAGATGCGTGGCCATTTAGCAATCATTGTTAAAAGTCTATTATCTATGGTACTTCTACTTACGAGGATCCTGTCCGTTTGCTCATATTGTTGGGATCATTATGCTGTAGATGGTGTGTAGTATCTATGGTTATTCCGAGTCCTAGCCTATTTTTGTGAACGATACTAGACTTTTTTGTCATAGTCTATAGCAACAGCTTAATTGCTCGCTTCTGCGTTCGAAAATGCAGGTACGTATCCTTGAAAGCTGTTCGCAAGGGAGCGAGCTAGCTACAGGGACGTAGTTGGTGTCATTTGCGATACTCCTCGAGCGCTACAGAAAAAAAGATGTTTTAAACCTAACTTGTACTTTAAAAAGTGACTGGCGCCTCTCGTCGTGGTCCACTCTGTCGTGCCTGCAAATTTGGGTACCGTTTGGACTACCTACAGTAACTGTAGTCCAAACGAGGTTCCGCTGTACAGTACAGGGAAGCCTCTCGACACTGTACTGTGCAGTGATCTGGTGCCGCGAGACTAGCATGCGGCGGTGTCCTTATTTTGGAGGGATTGAATGTACACATGTCAATGCAAGGGATGTTAACTGGCAGAGCATTGGTGCCCTGCTGGGTGAGTGCATATGCTATGACCTTGATCACAAAATTCCGTATGTCAGGAAATTTTCACGGTTAGTAAATTTTGTGGGTTTTGTGGTTCAACAGGATCCACGAAAGTATTCATCTGTGAATTTGCAGTATACAGTAGAACCTGGTTAGGAAGTACAAGGATATGATACCCCAGCTTAGGGCATAGGGTTTTAGGGTTTATAGTTTGAGTCTTCCCTTTTCCTAACTTGAATGAATTCCAAAAAACTATCCTTTCTCCCCCAAGTTTATTCTTTACAGGTGGACTGCCATTTTAGTGATTGATTCCTGATGTTTGAAAATGACAGATTGTCCAAAAGAGAAGTAGCTGTAGCCTGGTTGTGTTGCACTATAGCCTGGTCGTGTTGCACTGTAGCCTGGTCGTGTTGCACACATACGTACATACATACGTCTTTCCACCTCATCCAGACAGGATATGACAGGGTTTGATTACAGAACCAAACTGCATAAGTTGCAAAAAGAAGCCTAGAGAAGCATTAGAAATAGTAAACAATTACTAGACTTGTGTGTATTTGCAAATCATAATATTATACTGATAAATGCTGGATTTTGGGTAAAAACTGCCAAATTTTTGCTTGTGAAAGCAGTTTCCTCTACATAACATTCATGATATACAAGTACACACAGCCACATGGAATGTGCAGCACATGTTCAGATTTCTGCCACTAGTTGATTATGGTTCACGCTGCTGGTAGTGATACATGTGTACATATACACACTGCTGGTAGTGATACACTTGTACGCACACTGCTGGTAGTGATACACTTGTACACACACTGCTGGTAGTGATACACTTGTACACACACTGCTGGTAGTGATACACTTGTACGCACACTGCTGGTAGTGATACACTTGTACACACACTGCTGGTAGTGATACACTTGTACACACACTGCTGGTAGTGATACACTTCCATATATACATACTGTGAAGGTAAAGTTTCATGTATGGTTCATGGTTACTTTGAGCACTAGCCACAAGTCCTGAGATCCGGTGATCTGTCGGAAGTCTAAATTTCGCCAACCTGTGTATATAGAACTGAATGCTGAAAATCGCCTAATTACTGTTCAGTGGATTCACTGCTGAAGGAAAACTACAGGTTTTCTAAACACCTGACTTCCAATGATCAAATTATTACACCATTTTTGGCTATTTGTATTATAAGTGAATCATGACACTTTACTCCGGCCGCCTTTGACACTCCAAAACCTTTGCTATCCAGTCAGTAGTAATACGTACCCAATCTACCCGGCCCCTCGGGTCTACATCACATAGAGTCTGTATATGCTATTTCCAAAAGAACATTGCATATGATATGTGAGGTCATCAGGTGTTGTATGTAGGTACATATAATTATCATGATTTGTGGGTTGTCCCCTGAAGGAGTGATGGCTGTGAATGATTCAGTTGACACTGCTGAAGTTGATCATACACCAATCTCCCCTCAGAGGTGAACTGTTTGCAAGAGTCATGAACGGGAGAGATTGTTGTCTGTGTGTGCAATTTTCCACCTGGAAGAAAACGTAGGAAACACTGTTGACTAAATCCCATATTTCTCCTGGTATATATTCACTGGGGCCTGACTGTCATTTCACGCCTTTAGCATGACATTGTTTCAGTCTCTGGACAAGTGTAAATCCTGCTGCAATTTGTCTGTTACCTACTTTACTCCATGTAGCCCTACATAGTTGATTGTGTGTTGTGTCTCAAGCACAAGTCACACCTATCTCTTGTTCTATATTGGAGAAAGTGAACATGTTTATTAAAGACAGCCCCCACCCCCCACACACACCTTTCTGAAACATATGTACATACACATCTTCAGTGGTAATTCACAGTACTTACATTATTCATCAACCTGCTTGACCGGTCTAAAATAGCCTTGGATACCGCCTTATGAGGCCTAAAAACTCACATTTAGCCCAATGGGGCATACCCTAGACCCCTTAGTTAAATACATATGTACATACATACATACATACATACATACATACATACGTATACTCCTCTACTATGCAACAAGCAGTACATACCCCCCCCCTCCCCCTCGCTATTATTCAGTATTAGTACCTCATTCAATGGTATTTTTTGTATTTTGTTTCAATAATCACTCCTGGATACCCTCCCCCCCCCCCCCCCCCACACACACATCACTACACTGTGTTATTGCTTCCCACCCCCAACCCTGAATTATACTCTGCACAGTATTTAAAGTCCGTACATCATTTCCCAATTTGTTTGAGTGGTCACCTATGTACAATATGTACAGGATGTTTGAGTATCTCATTAAATTCTGATCTGAAGGGGTCAGTCCTGTTTCTTGCAAGTACTATTTTCTTAGTCTCCTGTTTTGTCATACAGTCATTAATAAGAATCTATCTCCGGATCAAATTAAAGACTCCATGTCACTCCAGCAAGCTGAAATATACGTACATACATACCAGGGGTGTAGCAGTGTGAAGCAGGTTGGTCAGGCAAAATGCCTTTGCACTTTGGATATCGAGTACCATTCTGTAAGCAAAATCTTCACATTTCTTCTTTTTGACTGGTGAGAAATCAACGCTAAAATCATGGTTATTTAGCCATATTAGTTAAATTAGCAGTTTCTTTCAGGGATACTAAAGGGTGATTGGTGATTGCGTAATCATAAATGGCAACTTTTAACGGTGGCTGTCTATCAAGCTTGAAATAGGCCCCCTTATGAGCGAATAAACACTGTCTGCACTTATTCTAGCAAATGAACTTACTAATTGTCACTTTATCAGTTATTGAAAGATAAATCTTTCAGTAGTCCTTGAAAGTTGGGACACATCTAGCTTCCTTTTCTACCCTAACCTGAATTTGTAGGTCTGGCAGTGGCCAGCCTGCCTTACCTTGCACTACACCTATGTATGCATACATAATCAACTGTGGAAAATTTATTTTGATTTTGATTTTGATTACCATATGTGGCGAAAACAGCTTAAAATTCTTTAATTTGTGCTTACTTTGAGTCATTGTACGTACGTAAGTTCCTATTAATGATATTAGAGTACTCTTTTGTGTAGCATTCAGTCACCTCAACTTGCACCCTCAGTGTGTGTGTGTGTACATCTTTCCTTTGGTGTAGGGAGAAGAAAGAATTCGAGTTTCCCATTTTTTCCCAGAGGGAAATCCCAAGGGCTACGTATACGAAGACACTCGAACAGTGTATGATGCTTTCTTGAAGGGAAAGGAGTGTTCAAGTGAGTCCTCTGGTGTCTACTGACTTCACCTACGAGTTGTCCATGATATCACTGACCAGATCTGACCTTCCTGATTGAAATTCCTCACTATATTCCTAAGGCCTTTTAGTGATAAGAGGGCTATTTTGTGTCAGCCCATTGCTATTTTATCAGTCTAGATGTTACCAGAGTCCAGACATGCCCTTTGAGAATCAATTTATATCTTCCTGCATGGGTCAGTGGGTGGGGGTGTGACATGGGTCTGTGTTTGGGGGTGTGAACATGGGTCAGTGCGTGGGGGTGTGAACATGGGTCAGTGTGTGAGGGTGTGAACATGGGTCAGTGTAGGGGTGTGTGAACATGGGTCAGTGTTTGGGGGTGTGAACATGGGTCAGTGTTTGGGGGTGTGAACATGGGTCAGTGGGTGAGGATGTGACATGGGTCAGTGTTTGGGGATGTGAACATGGGTCAGTGTGTAGGGGTGTGAACATGAATTAGTAGAGAGAAACTGACCTCTTTGCCTGGTGTACTTACGTACATATATTGTGAATGTACGCATGCGGGATGTTGCTCATTTTGTCATACGTACATATGCACATATGTACATGTGAATGGAGAAGTGTGAATGACAACTATCTTGTATAAAGTTTCTTATTAGGTCCAGCAATAGAGATTTACCAATTGGTTCTCATCAGGTGGTCCAATAAGTTTGGCTGTACGGCACCTTCTTCAGGTCTTGTTGTGTTGAAGTTGTTCAGTGGAATTTGCCTAAACCGGCCAAGATTCTCTGGCACCAACCATTAATTTATACCATACAAACAGACCTCTATAATCCAGCAATCCAGCACTGTTTTAATTCCCCAATGGCTGCCGGATTATACAGGTTCCACTGTAGTTTGACAAATTCTGTTATATCGTGTGCTCTACAGATGATGGTCCTTGCTTTGGTGAGCGGACTGGTGAGAAGGGAGAAGGACCGTACAAATTTCTCAAGTACAGTGAAGTGTTGAAGAAATGTCATGACTTTGGGGCAGGATTGGCTCAGATTGGCATTCCACCTGGCCAGAGTTCTCATGTTGGTATCTACGGGAGGAACTGCACTAGCTGGGTAGTGGCCTCTCTTGCGTGTGATGCTTTCTCCAGAGTGTCCGTTCCTCTCTATGACACACTGGGACCCGAAGCTGTGGAGCACATTATCAATGAAGGTTTAAATTACATCTGTGTTTGTGTGTTTGTGTGTGTGTGTGCGTGTGTGTGTGTGTGTGTGTGTGTTTTTGGGTGCATTGTGTACACATGATTGAAGTGAACTACATGTGTTTTGCATATGTAGTACATACATACATGTTGTCATTTGTGTATGTATGTATGATGTATACTGTACATACGTACATACGTTGCTGTACTGTACATTGGGGTACTGTAGTACGTACTGTATATATGGTTTGTTTCCCATGAGCTGTGGGTAGTTAGGTTTAACTCTCTGTAATTGTCGCTATTTCCAGCTGAGCTCTCAGTTATTGTCTGTGAAAACACTCGTGTCAAACGTCTACTGGACAATCTGAAGAACTACCCTGTTCTGAAACACCTTGTTGTTTGGGGAGATCCACTCGCAGAAGATCTTACTACCTTGGCAAAGGAGCTTGAAGTGTCTGTCCACACTGTAGATGAAATGGAGGTTAGTACGTACATGCGTATGTATGCTGCGTACTGCGTACTATTTATAGTACCAAAATGGCCGCTTTTTTCATAGCCTTATCGCGATCAGCATTATATGTTGTAAGAACCTAAAGAGCTCAAATGTAAAGTACTCACTCGATATATTAACTGCAAATCATAGATTTTAGAATGTAGAAAGGACTCAAGATTCTTGCAAGTTCCAAATCAAAGGACAGAGATCTCGACCGGCCACGGTGTCAGGCTAAAAAATTTTCTGCTGCCATTTTGTGACTATGTGCAGCATTTTGCCCAACTGTTGTAATCCCCATGGCAATATGGACAATTACATGTTTTAATGTGATGCATATTCATGAACGTACAGTGCATACCTGTACATATGTAAGTATGTATGTACGTATACCAGCTGCACATTTGTGTGTCCACATATGTACACACACACACACACGCACACACGCATGTACACGCACACACGCACACACATACACACACACACACACACACACACGCAGCACACATACACACACACACACACACACACACACACACACACACACACACACACACACACACACACACACACACATACACCATATGTGCGTACATATTATGGTTTTTCTATGGTATGTTTGCAGACACTTGGTCAAGCTAACCCACTAGATTTGAAGCCACCTTCTCCAGAAGATCTCTGTACCATTTGCTACACCAGTGGGACTACAGGTACTCGCATGTACATACACATCCCTGTTTCACGTGCGAAGTTAGTCCTTTTTCATGTGATACAGTTTACACACTGTACTGACATAGTGTGTTAGAGATCAGCTGGTTCTTGTGTATGATGTGATTGGCATCGTTGGTTACAGATTTGTTCAGTTACAGAATCTTCACATTCATTCGTACGCACATAACAGTACATGGTGATGCCTTGTTACCTGTGTGTTGTTTGTTCACTATTTTGCACACGACTCACCTCCAGTATGTACTGTGTGCGCTTTAATTTTTCGCATTGTGAAGCTTTCATGATTTTTATAGATTGGTAGCCATCGCCAAAGTGTCATCCTGGGAAACGTGTGTGTATTACAATGTGTAGTATACGTATTGCGGTAGTTATCCGTGAAAAAATAACTGGAAAATGGTGAAGTTCTGCAAACGAAAGTTCATTTAGTATCTACTCATACTATCTACTCATACTATCTACTCATACTATCTACTCATACATACTCATACTATCTACTCATACTATCTACTCATACTATCTACTCATACATACTCATACTATCTACTCATACTATCTACTCATACATACTCATACTATCTACTCATACTATCTACTCATACATACTTATACTATCTACTCATACTATCTACTCATACTATCTACTCATACATACTCATACTATCTACTCATACTATCTACTCATACATACTCATACTCATACTGCGTAGTCAAACTCAGTCTCATTGTGAGCAATTTGTATGGTTGAACTCCCATGCACCGTCATAAGCTTCATGAGCACACAAACCAACCTTTCTCTTCCCCTTACACTTACATGTGTTAGCAGTTGTCTACATGCCTCTATATTTGGTATGTGTAAATAGTATTAGCTGAGAAACTCAATTAACTTTCCTTGTTAGTGAATTCTTCAGAGTGTACGTGTGTGTTGTCTGGTCTATAGCCACAAAATGGGTTTCCTCTTTAGGTGCATTCCTTAATTGAGTTAACCGTCCACACACACACACACACACACACACACACACACACACACACACACACACACATACACACACACACACACACACACACACACACACACACACACGCACACACGTGCGCACACACACGCACACACGTATGTACACACACACACACACACACAACACGCACACACAACACACACACACACACACACGCACGCACGCGCACACACACGCACACACACACGCACACACACACACACACACACGCTATAGAAATGCGAAAATTGCTAAAATTCATGATCAGTGAAAATTTGGCTAGAGTTGTATTCCTGTACACACAGGTAGCCCCTTCGTTTGCATTCACTCATGTGTACAGCGTGTGAACCTTCACATCAGTGCTGCGAGTGTCTGCTGTGCTATGCTAGGCATGTGCGTATGTCTTATGTGACCTTCACTGTACTGATTGATGCATTGCAGGACTGCCAAAAGGAGCCATGTTACCTCATCGCTCACTGGTTGCTACTGCAGTTGGTGTTCGGGCTGTATTGGTACGTGCTGTATGTACGTATGTGTGTACGTATGTTCTGGTTTTGGTATTGTATTCTATTCATGTCATTTCCCTGTTTGTGTATCAATTGCACACTATATACGTACGTAACTTACTGTATGTATAGGGTCTCTCTGATCTCTACGTACAGACACTGTACATGTAATATAGCCAAACATTGAAGTACTGCTGTAGCTGTGTTCTCGCCAGCCCTTTTAAGCAGGGCGGGCCACCCTCCTTAAATTTTGGCATACACCATTTTTTTTGCTTTAAGTAGAGTCATTCCTTCCTTTTCAGAGACTAAGTGGGTAGATTTGGTAAAACTGACACTGTGTATGTCATTATACTTTGAGCGAATTTCCCACTTCACAAGATTGTGATGAATACAGAGGAGTGACTTAATACTAAGTGATATAGAAGTGAACCGGGATAATGGCAGCTGTGCACTAGACTACTACTGGCTTAAGTAGGTGCCCCCTTTGGTTTTTTTCTGGTGACCACCCTGCTGTAGTACGTGGATCATAGGAACCTTGTAAGAAAACGTGCACCCATAAATTTTTCCACTGTTGTTTTTATTCAATGTGCAGTGTGTTATGTATGTGTTGCTTGTTATTGTACACTATGTTATGTACCAATATGCTCAGCTTGTTACATGCAAGCACTCGCAAGCATGTGTACGTACATACGGTACAGTGGATTCTCTTTAATCTGCGCCACTTTACCTGCCAAACCCTTTGTATCCACTATCAATTTTGTGTGTGGATTGATTGAAAAGACTGCACATAGATTTGGATCACCAACCAGACTCATTAATCCATGTAAATTTTCAAAATGAATTGTGATGGATTAACTAAAATTCTCCGTACAGTTAACCTCCGTGCCATGTGATGCTATGCTCTGTGTGTGTTTACCCCTCCAGGGAGACAAGGAAACATTGACACCTGCAGACTCCCATATCTCCTTCCTTCCACTGGCACACTCCATGGAGAGGGCTGCTCAGGTCAGTCCCTCCCTTTATCTTCTCTCACTAACCCTTGTCTTATTCCTTACACTTACTATGAATTCCTTCTCACACTTCTCACACTCTTATGCCCTCACTCACACTTCTTACACTCTCATGCCCTCATCACACTTCTCAAACTCTTACGCCCTCACTCACACTTTTCACACTCCTACACCCTCACTCACACTTCTCACTCTCCTACGCCCTCACCCACACTTCTCACACTCTTACACCCTCACTCACACTTCTTCCTCTCACATGCTCACACTTCTCCCCCTCTTTCACCCTCACTCACACTCGCACCCTCACTCGCTCTTCTCAGTCACACCCTCACTCACACTTTTCACCCTTACACCCTCACTAACACTTCTCACACTTACACTCTCACTCACACTTCTTCTCATACTCTTACATGCTCACTACACCTTTCTCGCTTTCACACCCTCACTCATGCTTACTGTCACACCCTTACTCCCACTTCTCACACTCTTGCATCCTCACTCACACTCTCACTCACACACTCACGTTTCTGTCCACGTGCATACATGGTCTGTCACCCATCTTTTCATCCAGCCAACTCTATTGGTTATGTCTGTCATGGGTTGCAGCAGTTTGTCATCTGCAATGTCAACCTAGCTGCCCCCCCCCCCCCCCCCCCCTCATTCCTGCAGTGCCTATTCTACCACTATGGTGTGCAGATTGGATTCTCCCGTGGGGATCCAAAGCTCCTTATTGAGGACATTCAGGCTCTGCAGCCAACAATCTTTGTCGGTGTGCCTCGTCTTTTTGCCAAGGTCTACGACAAGGTAAGTGAGCATCTGAAGACCCTTCTAATTATTCTCTTGTCTCTCACCATACATGAAATGGACGTACAGTAGAACCTGTCATAGCGGCGGTCACTGTATACAGCAGCCACCTGTCTACAACAGCCACACCTGTATAATCAGAACAGTGTTATCACAGTACTTTTTCCCTCTGCAAGGCAGCCACCTGTCTACAGCAGCCACTCCCTGTACTTAGTCCCTAGTTTGGCCTTATACACATGTTTTACTCTGTATACATACATACATACATATGCACGTATGTACAGTACTGTACATATCTAATGGTATGATGTGGTACTGACCCTTTAAGTTGAGTGTATCCTCTTTTTTGCTTGTTTCTTTTTAGTGTCATCTTGTGTCATCTTGTGTCATACACATTTCACGTACTCATCTTTCCAGTGCATCTTTGTGGGCGTTGTTCTGCATTTGTGTCACATGTTCACTAAACTGTCTTGCCAAGTACACAGTTTAGAGAAGATTATTCTCTTACATTTTGTACATATTTCTACATATTTGTATGTGTGTACGTATGAACATATTCATTCATGCATACGTACGTACGTACGTACACATGTGTGTGTTTGCATTTATCTTCTTGCAGGTTATGGTAGGAGTGAGTAGCTCGTTTGTGAAGAGCACTTTGTTGAAGGCAGGAATGTGGTGGAAGGGGAAGGATGTGGACAGGTGAGAGGAGTGAGGAGTACCATAGATCAATGGATACAGTAAAACAGTGTTGTTCAGTGGAACCTCTGATAGCGGACTCTCCCAAATAGGGACATAGTATAATAACCTCTTCACAAAGGACAAGAATTGAGTTCCCAATATACTGTCAGCGTTTCCCCCAGACAAGAATTAAAGGGGGGATATGAACCAGATCAAATCAATTATTTTAAAAAAATATGGCGGTTAGCACTACTGGATGCCTGGCTTTCTATAGTTTTCTTGGCTAAAAACTACTTTTTTCACAATTAGAGGTATATAGGTATTTGCTAGAGTGAACAACTATATTGAACATATTGTATGGTTATTATCACTGGCAATATGTTTGTTATTAAAAATGAGTTATTTCTAGCTTTTTGTCAAACTGTCAGTGTACTACATTAAAGTTGAAAGTTTTGCTATCCAAGATTATAGGGAGGATCAGCACCCCCTACCCCTCTTTAGGGGAAACACTGATACTGTATATCCTTCCTACAGTTCTAATACATTTTCAACCTCCCAAAGAGGATAACCTCCTTACAAAGGACAAATATAAAGTGTCCTTTATTCAGAGGTTCCACTGTAATTGCTAAGGAGATGCTTCATCTTTGAACGCGTGATGCATGTCACAATTTTTCATCAAATGATCGTAAAATAAACAGCGTTTCACCCACTTGGGCTTCTTCAGATGCACCAACTAAACAGAAGTTGCATGTACATACAGTATCAATGTACGGTTGTATCCAAGGGGGTGGGGAGGGTCTCAGGATGCTCAAGTAGCCCCCTGAAGCTCAGAGCCTTAGCTTCAGTGAGTACTCAGTGAAATGTTGAAAATACGTACACAGGCAGCAAGCACCCGCCTGGCCTAATTCTAGATGCGTCTGTCCCTGCAATGGATCATCAGCTTGTTCAGCCATCATGCAACTATTAGCATGTCAATAGCAGAATGTTTTGACCTGAAGGTCTCGTCACCAGGTATCTCTCTGAGTTGCACTCCTCGCAACTCTTCCCATTCTGTAGCAGTTGACAAAGACCTTCAGGTCAAAATGTCCTAGTTTGAGGTCCATCCGGTGTCAGATTTTGAAAATCACACTGTTTACCGTAGGATTGGTATGTTATGCAAAATAAGAAAGTATGCAATTTGACCACCACAGACAATATGCAGTTTTTAATATTGCTTTTTTCTTGACATGTAGTATTGTGTCATATCAGACATTAAGCATAATGTGATTCTTACTTTTGCAATTTTCTTTAAAAATTACTTACATATGTGATTAAAAATGCAACATAATTCTCCATTCCTACGGTATCTCTGCAAGGGTACTGCTTGAGGTCCCAAGATTTTGTCCATGCACTTGCGTAGTTTTGGTATATTGTCCAAAATGTAGCCTTCACAAGAGTACAATCTGTCCTGAAATGACAGCAGCTCTATTTACATGCATGTTCGCTGACTCCATGGTTGCATGTCTACTTGCAGAGGTGTCCTCCGTCAGGATACCCTGTTTGATGGAATTGTCTTCAAGAAGATCCGGGCACTGTTTGGAGGTCGTGTGAGGATTGTGGTTACCGGCTCCGCCCCCATCCCGTATGAGGTCATCCGATTCCTCAGAATTGCCCTCGGCTGCCCCATCTATGAAGGATATGGAATGACCGAAACCTGTACTTGTGGTACGTTCACACTTCCTGGGGAGATTGATGCTGGCCATGTTGGACCACCTGTTGCTACCATGGCTATCAAGCTGGTTGATGTTGAGGAGTTGAAGTATTTCAGCAAAGACGATGAAGGGGAGGTGTGTGTGCGTGCGTGCGTGCGTGCGTGCGTGCGTGCGTGCGTGTGTGTGTGTGTGTGTGTGCGTACAATTGCCATTTCTGTGTTTACCTAAGTTTAATCTCAACAAATCTTTGAAGCATACCCACCAATCATGTCTTTAGTAAAATATGTGATACCTACATGTAGTGGTATACAAACAGCATTTGACCTTTGCTAGGACGAACAGCTGACCCAGTTTTATATTGGTAGGGCATTTTTAAGATTGGTCAGCCATTTCTACCGATCATAGATTATGTACGTGTGTACTGTACATACTGTACGTACA
This sequence comes from Halisarca cf. caerulea, assembly GCA_963170055.1. NCBI lineage: Eukaryota > Metazoa > Porifera > Demospongiae > Chondrillida > Halisarcidae > Halisarca > Halisarca cf. caerulea. The sequence continues at coordinate 84,025 of CAUJGJ010000080.1, read as the reverse complement.
TTTGTACATACATGTGTACATACGTACGTGTGTACGTACATGTGTACGTATGTAATACAGAGAAATCTTTAGCACAAAACCGTGAGATTGACACAACAAATTGTCACTCTGCTGTAATAACCGCTAATGGAGATTCAGCTCTCTCAGTTTCAGTAGTCAGCCAATGGTTGACTGGATACAGTTTGGTCAGCCATATTCGTATTTTGTTCTGAAAATGGCAGATGGTGGGCAGCTATTTCTAGCTCTGTACATGTGTATGTTCAGTACTTGTCTGATTTGTTCCATGCGTTCTCACTATCCCACCCCATTGAATACTGTGGTAACATCTACATAACTACATATGTGTGTGCTTATGCTTCAGTCATTGATTTTTTGATACTTTTTTCACTGTTGATGTACATATTTATATTCATTCTGTGATCTAATTTTCCTAATCTACAGTTTATCTGTACATACAGTGCCAGTCAAAAGTAACGGAACGATTGTCACGTGCACAAAAATGGCGGATTGTACCCCTTCAAAAAAAGTAATTAGAAATCGCCCCAGGGAGTATTTATTAGCCCATTTAGTATCTTAAACTTGTCAACATAAGTTTTAAGCTATTAGTAATTGTGTGTTCGCCTTCTTCCTCTTTTAAAATTTGCAAACGATTAGAAATAACTTTCAAGAATTGGTTTGTGATCGCGGTCGACATGGTGTTACAGACACAGGATCTTCTCCAACAAAACTCTTCTTAACTCTTTCAAATTTACTACTAGAGAAGATGACTAATAGGGCTACACCAGTGTTCCATTGGATGAAGATATGGAGATTGCACCGTCGAATCTAGAGCCTGAATTTTGAGCGCAAAATTTCTGTCTAGATTAGTACGATGTGTGGTGACTTACAGCGCTTGTTTTCTTAAATCTATGAGGATTCTGGGTAAGTATTGGCTACTATGCTATTTAAAATTACCCTAGCATAGTTCAGAGTCAGTGCTGGGTGCTATTCTTACCAACCTCCTACTCTACTTGTCGATTTTCGATCGCATGCATGTCCGAACCACCGCTGTGCTTTACAGCGGAAATAATGCAGTCCCACAGATATTGTTCCTACTTCATTCACTTTGCATGGGTCCTAAAGGTATTTTAGATTAGTTTTATCCTTCATTCGTCTTCGAAATTTACATTTAATGGCGATTTCTGTGGTCCAACTTCGATCCGCTTGGGGAACTCGAGGACCTCTCGTCGATGTCCAGCACTAAATGGGGACATTTGCGGTGCTACTCGTTGGTACGGGCCTGATTCATTTGGAAAGCGTCTCACATTTGACACAGTCACCTTCTTGCCTATGAATTTCTTCAATTCGGAGCTAATTTCTGGTGCACTCGTAAAGCGCTTTGCTAAACTATTAGTCTCTACAAAGCAGCCTTTTGTGGGCAAAATCAGCCTCAACGATTGGAAGTTTTATCTCAGTTGCAATCTTTGCAGCCATGCCCTAACGTTGATATAATATCTTAGCCGTATGCATGGAGCAACGCACTTTCTCAGCAATATTTCCATAGCTTCAGTTTAGCTCTCATAACGTCCAAATCGTAGAACGTTTTAATTTGCTCCGTAAAGGCATGGCAGTCAAGTTTTGAAGGCCTAAAAGTTTCAGATTCTCTGTCAAGGAAACCAGTCTATCATAAACGAAAGCTAAACTGTCGCAAAATTCCCCAGTAAAGGATTTATGGGCAACTTTTTCAGGTCTCTTCTCGGCGCCATTTTTACGCACGTGACAATCGTTCCGTTTCTTTCGACTGGCACTGTATGAGTGCCCCCAATTTCTCACCTGATTCATTGAAAATTCTTGTACCTATACATATACTTATCTATTGTATTGCATGTAACACTCATGTCTGTTGTCTTCCCTCAATTGCTATTGTTTCAGTCTTTTCTGTTTACTCTTTGCTAGATATGCTTCAAAGGTCCTGGTAACTTCCTTGGGTACTACAAAAATGAGGAGAAAACAGCGGAAACTATTGACAAGGATGGATGGGTCCACTCGGGTGACATTGGGAAATGGCTGCCGAAAGGAGCACTGCAGATCATTGACCGCAAGAAGCAGATATTCAAGACACAACAGGTAAGAAGCTCTAGCCATCCATGGATGTGACTGTTGATAATGCACGATTAACCAGACAACTTCAAAGGTTGTGTTAAGAGACCTAGCAAGTCTCCATGTTTGTCAAGGAATGGATTCTTTGTATGAATTTTAGCTAGCAACCCCTCATCTGATGCACCCAGTGGCGCTACAAGTGACACCACAAGTACCGAAGGTGCCTGCCTCTATCTGGGCTTTGGTGAATACAGACACCTTTGCCTAGTTGATACTGAGGGCAGGCAAAACGTCTGTGTCCTCTACAACACCGCATGTGGAACATGTCCATTTGCACTTGTAAGTCTTCAGGTTGCGAAAAAATTTTGGTTCGCTTTTGGTCCCATTTCTTTTAGTAGGTCTATTGTATCTCTTCGAAAGAAATATCATCGAGTAGCGTGTTGTATTGTCTCCATTTTAAGCCCAAAATCGAAGTAATAGCATATGTGAAGAAGAAGTTATAAGTAGTTTTCTTTGCCATATCTAAAGGCATAAAAACGCCGGGAGCCACTGGAGATTGAAAGCTATGCACACCAAAAAGGGTAAGTAGGTTCCTTATAGCAATATCTAAAACTTCCATGTGGGGGATTTTTGTACTTGAAACAGTTACTGAGAAAATCCCTGAAAACCATAAATTTACACAACAGACACTCACATTTTGGCTTGTAACTTTTGTAGGAAGTCAACAATCGAAATCCCCCACATGGAAAGTCTAAAGTTGCCTATGATAAATCGAAAAATCTAAAAAGACTAGGCTAATCGGCCCTAACTTTTTGGCTCCCGGCCATTAAAGATACACCTTAACAAAAGACTCGCTGAGGCCATTTTGTCACATGACATGCGCGTGATGTACTACAGTGGACGTGAGGAATAAATTCGGTCAGAAGACACGACGAGCATGGCAGTGAATAATACGCCGAACGAAATACATTTTAAAGGAGTCAGGACATTTGTAACAGAAGGAGGATACTTTTGACGACGATACGAAGGGTGCAGAACTTTAACGTCGGATATCAGAGTCAAAGTAAGGTGCGTAATATCCGGCGGTAGCCGTTACTTTTGAATCTAAATAACGAATGTTTTACTTTAGAACAGAATGGCCTATCTTCATTTTTCTCCTCAACGGGTTGGAATTGAACCCGTTGAGAGAAAATAGCATGCCATCTCGGTACGTCTTGTTTTCAGGGATATTAAAATACTGATTATTAACGTGCTTTAGCCAATCTTTTTCCCAGAACGAATACGATTGAACGAATTATATCGGGATAAACGTTCGCAAGTGAACAGTAATTGCAAAATGATTGTTGCAGCAAAAATAAACTCAATGCGTACGCAATATAGTCTGACGATTTATCATGCACATGTCACATGACTTGAAGCCATTGAATAACATTTTCGCTCGGATTCCAACTAATTAGCACGCAGGGCAGATTCGGACATGTTCCACATACGACACCTTGAGTTTCTTCAGCTGTAGTTGTGTTGTGTGTTGAAAGTGTCGTTCCTGTTCACCTTTCCAATGAAGAAAGTCACTTAATTTCTTTGCTAGAATTGGAAAAGCTTTTTAACAATACGTAGCATTGGAAACTGTTCTGAAAGGGGTACATCCCAGTAGATGCCTCGCAAGCAGTCTTCAAGGGTCTAGTATTTAAGTACATAGTGTATTGCATGTATACTGTACATATGTGAGCAGCTCTGTGAAAACAGCCCTCTACTGCACTTTCGTGTGTTTGTGTTTTCTTATATCAATCGATAGGGCTTCTCCTGCTGATTTCAATGCTGCCAGTCCCGTGTCAATGGCTTCTGTAGTTTACGATTTATACCAAGAAGTCCTAGACCTCGCCTGCTACGGTGCTGCTATGAAAACGGTAGACTTCCGGTATGAGAAGCGTATTCCGTATACTTTTATGTTATGACGTCATTAGTGTAAACATGGCGGTGAATTTTCTGGTGATTGTTGTCTGCCGTTTATTGCCGAAGGCTTTTCATGATTTGAATGTCATCAACCAAATTTCAAACAAAGCATATCCTTCACCACAGTTCAAACAACGTTGAAGACCTGTGGTTGGTTTCCCTCTCTTAGCTAATGTGTTACCATGGTTATTTCCATTTGTTATACACTGTATACCATAAGATTGAATGTGATATTAATTGGAGCGGTGTGATGTAAATTGGAGTAGTGTGTTATGGATTAAAACAATGTGATAAAATAAATGTGACCTGGACAGTACTTACAGCCATAGCTAAGTGACAAACAATATAATCATGAGACCAAATGGCTGTATAGCTTCTACCTGAAGAGCAAGGACAATGCGCCATACATGCAGCCCCTCATTGCATGAATGACATTGCTTTGAAATTCTTTGTACATGTTTTCAACTGTCTTTTTATACTCTAGTCCAACTTCACACACCTGACTGAAAGGTGGTCTTTCAAACTACAAAGCTCAGCAAATTCAGTATTTTTGAGCTGAGAAGCGGGCACATTGACGTTTCACGCAGACCCTTGTTTTATAGAACAGACAACATTAGTCAGAATGCTGTTATTAAGTAGTAGTCAGGCGAGTAAAGTGTTAGGTATGATTGACAGGCTTTGCAAACCTAAAGTTACCATTGCATAGCGATATCCGCTAAAATTGACACTGCCAAATGGCGGATTTTATAAATGTACAGAGCCAAATTACAGGTGAGCGAATTGGGAAATCGATCCAACGAAACTGCTTCTTTTCGCTCAGCTTCGGTGTCTCGCCAGCGGCCTTTTCCAACTCCTTTTTGATCAGTTGTTTAGGCAACAAGTCGCCCTGGTCTCAGAGGGTGCCTACTCCGTATTCGGTGGTCCTAACTCTGGGGACGACGCACACGATCAGTAGTTTACTGGTAGAATTCTTGAAAAAAGCTACGATTGTCCATCTCTGGGATCTGCAGTACAGTAGCCAACTGTTTACCCGATATACGGACCTCCTGCACCAATCCGTGGGAAAACATTAGCTAAGTCAGTTAAACCATGGCACTTCGTGGTGTCGCGTCACGGACACCACGATGAGCCATGGTTTAACTAATACATAACGCGAGAGTCGTGCACAGCCTCCACATACCAAAATGGCGTACTTCCTCCAAGTGTAAAAGTTATCGTAATTCAAAAACCTGAAGTCATATATGCTTCACACTTTCTAGGATTATTCTACAAGAGATAAGAAGCCTAAAGGACTAAAAACGAAAATGGCATTTTTTCACACTGAATCACGTTTTGCCTTGATACACATTTTATGTAAACAGAGCTAGAGGGCTGCTTTTGCAGAGATGCTCACATATGTATGTTCATGCGTATGATCCTTTCTTGTGTTTTATTGCATTCATGGTGTAAAGTACTTGTTAACCTGCCTTTATGATGCTTGTAGGGAGAGTACATTGCTCCTGAGAGGATTGAGAACATCTATAGAAAGTCTCTCTTTGTTGAGCAGGTCTTTCTCTTTGGGAACAGTTTGAAGGTTTGTGTGTGATGTGTGTGTGTATGTGTGTGTGTGTGTGTGTGTGTGTGTGTGTGTGTGTGTGTGTGTGTGTGTGTGTGTGTGTACTTGAATTTAAGTTTAGGGCAAAGGTGGAATTTTTATTAGAAATTAGAAGTGATTAAGATAAAACCAGGTTTGAAAGCATCCTTTAATATTCATAAAATATTCACCCTGCATTCTGTGGAGGTGGAGGGTAAGTGGTGTCCCTCCCCATATTTTTCCCTGGGTACTTACATATGCTTGCAAGTCATGTATGTTGTGAGGGCGCGGTCAGTCGCACATGCCCCATCATCCACTCACTCAACTGTGTATTTTCCTCCCCCATGTAGCCGTCTGTGGTATCTGTTGTGGTACCAGATGAAGAGTATCTGCTCAACTGGGCCAGAGCCCATGGCATTGAGGGTGACATGGAGGCTGTGTGTGCTAACAAGGTACATACATACATATGTACTGTATGTATATATGCCATACACAATATACATGCACAACATCAGTTGCGAATGATATGGTTCCTATTGTACTGGTTTGTCAAGTTTATGAGGGCTTGTTTGCATATGTCTACTGCGTGGAAGTCTGTGGTGTTGGGTGCACTTGTTCATACTTACATACGTATGTATATTCAATGTCACAGATGTGCAGATACTGTGCATGCGTCTAAGTGTGCGTTCAGCTAGAATTTCATACATGCAGTTTGCTGTATAGCGGAAAATTTCATTGAGGGTTTTAATTGGGCATTTTGGTGAATTTGTATAAGAGGACCAAATTAATAGTATTGATGTGATTAGTTTAATAATATTAAATTAATCACAGAATCTATGTTTTGGCACTTAGTTTCCTTCATAATTCTCTAAGCTGTCAAGTTCTTAACATATAAAATGGCGGCAGACCCATGATTACACAGCAATTGCGGGATGAACCCCCTCTTAAATCATAGAGAAGAAGTATAGTTTATAGCAGTTATACTCAATTAGCCAAATTTAATTCGTGCCCAAATTTCCCGCTATAAATTAATGCATGTACTTTTATACTCGGTATAGTAGTGATTTAGCGATTTCACTTTGTCCTGTTTAGGAAGTTAACAAGACCATCCTGGACGAGATGACAAGAATTGGGAAAGAGAGTGGTCTCAAGTCTTTTGAACAAGTAAGAGCTTGTGACAACTTTATGAGTGCTTCATTTAAGATTCCTTTTTGGGAGGGAGGGGGATTGTGTAGTGGTGAGTTTTTGAAGCAAACCATGCACTAAGTGGTACGTACATGAAAAGAATAACAGGGGCATAGCAAGGAGTTGTTGAGCGAGGGGACTATAATTTTTCTTTTAGATTTCAAGTTCAAAGCATAAAAAAATAGAAAATGCATGCTTTTTATTTTCCATGATGGATCCAAGCAACCAACGTACACATGGGTATTGTTATTCGTGATGCCATAAAAATGGCCACCCAGTCAGGAAGATTGGGCCTTTATTTAGAGGGTTTACAGCATTTTAGCCTCCAAAGGAGCTATTTTGATTCACACAAAGATTCATTTGTGATGCCTCTTTATTCTAAGTAGGGAGACCTGCCTGCTGTCCACTTAGTTAATTATTTAGTGAATTTCACCACTCAGCCTTGGGATTGTCCCAAATGAAATACCAGAGGTTGCTGAAAAGTGAGGAGGTAACTGCCTTCTCTGCCTCATATAGCTGGTTACGCCCTAAGATGAGTTGGGGAGGGGGGTAAAATATTGCATGATCAGCAGTATTGATATCAATCCCCTTTTTCCACCATCAGAGAATACTGACCAATGCAATGAAGCCATAATTTGTTGCTTTGGTTACTGGATGTTGTTTGCTCAAGACCACTGGAATGCCCATTTACATTCCTAGTTGTCTGTTGTCTAGTTCACCACTTAAATGTTGTGTGTTAGTTTTCTGTGGTCTGTTGGAAGTCATCGAGTTTGGACTGTAGCAATTTCAGATCGTCCTATACTGTCCTTTGGAATTCACTTGTTTGTTTGAGAAAACAATGGAAGGAGTCGAAGCATTGTTTCTTTCTATTAGGACTGGTCTTCCAGGCATGTAGGCTGGGACGATAGTTGTCTCAGCAGTCACAAGTACATTTGGTATGGAGCTGTATGACAAACTTTAGAATGTTGGGTTTTTTTCAGTATAGAAAATATCCTGTGAATATCCTGTGAATATCCTGTAAATATGAGTGAATAG
>CAUJGJ010000080.1:48700-51200 GCA_963170055.1 Halisarca cf. caerulea | reverse complement strand
TCTTGCAACATGCATGTGTTTACATGAAGTAACCACTATATGATTTGAATATCGTTACTATACATGCAGTACGCAGCTGTACACTTGGTATAGTTTAGTTGTGTTACATGCTGCCACACCTCCTCAGGTCTTCCTAAGGGTGCTCTCATCCCGCACAGAGGGTTTGTGGCATGCTGTGCTGCAGTTGAGAATATCATAGTAAGTCAATTTACAGGAAAGGATTTGCAGAGATCATATTTTTTTGCTTGCTGGCACGTCATATAAACAAGGGAAATGTATATTCCTTATAATAATATCACAATATTTATATCATTATAATACATAATATTATTACTATTTCATATTATGTATATAATAAGCTGAGGAGAGACACATTTGAGTCAAGGATATTCATTTGATGTTAACGTTTTTCTCTGCAGGATCAGCAGAGCCCGTTAACACCTGGAGATGTTCATTTCTCTTTCCTTCCACTGGCACACATTATGGAGCGGGCAATCGAGGTATTACTATAATATAGTGTGCTATATATGCATAATATTATTATGTTTTATATAAGTATATGTTCGTAATGTCACATCATACAATATGTTAATGTACACTTGACAACATGGAGATTGCAAGCCTTATTGTCATTAAGCTTTGCATGGTGTATTGTTTGACCATAGACCCTCTAAACTACATTACGTAGTTTAAAGTGTCAATGGTTTGACAGTGTAAGTTGTGCGCAAAGTATGTACGTATATATGATGGCTGTATGGTGCATGTTTGCAAAGTACACATCAAATTCTGCAAGATTATATCTTTACTGCATGTGGGTGTGAATTGCATGCTTCAAAATTATTGCTTATTGCTAAGAAAAGTTTAGTAATTATGCACAAAATTTTAACACATAATCAAATCAACGTTCCCCACAACCGAGCTGTGTCGGCTTGGCAGATGGGCAATATTGGTACAAATATGAAATGTACACATTCCTTAATTCCAGGCTTCTTTCTTGGAGAATGGTGCTCAGATCGGGTTCTATCGCGGTGACCTCAAGCTCATTGCTGAAGACATCAAAGTCTTGAAGCCCACAATATTTGCTGGAGTGCCGCGTTTTTACTGCAAAATCTATGATAAGGTGAATTACACTATAATTATTTATATTTACATACCATGGCCAATTATCCGATTCACATTGCGTATTTTTGTGTTATATCTGATTTAGAACGTTTAAGGGTAGCAGTGATCGCAAAATATTACTGTTGTATATGTGTGATATATTATATTGTACATGTCTCGGTTCAGGTGATGGTGAGTGTTAGTTCATCCAAAGCCAAACAGACTCTATTGAAGGCTGGAATGTGGTTTAAGGGGAAAGACGTGGACAGGTATGCACACTGATATATCAAGGGGCAGATCCAGATAAAATACTGAAGGGGGGGGCATCCAATTTCTGCATTGTCTAAGCTGAGATACATAATCCAGAGTATTTTTCTATCGATCCCACTCAGAGGTGTGTACAGCCAGAAAACCGTATTCGACAGTTTGGTGTTTAAGCGCTTTCGTGAGATATTTGGAGGGAGAGTGCGAATGCTTGTAACTGGTGCTTCTCCTATGCCAATGGAGGTACTTAGATTCTATCGAATCGCTCTTGGTTGCCCCTTCTTTGAGGTGTACGGGATCACAGAATGCTGTTCAGCTGTTACTTGTACACTTATTAATGAGAGTGAACCAGGGCACGTGGGGCCCCCCTTGCCCTGTGTTGCTGTGAAGTTGGTTGACGTACCAGAACTGAACTACTTCAGCAAGAACGACGAGGGAGAGGTGATTGCTTCATAGCTGGATATTATATAGATTACGTATTACTAATAATATTGCATTAGCTTTATAAAGGTTCTTGGACCAGACTATTGTGATCTCTATGATAGACTGTGGCGTGCGTGTGTGTGTGTGTGTGTGTGTGTGTGTGTGTGTGTGTGTGTATGTGTGTGTATTGTGTGTGTGTGTGTGTGTGTGTGTGTGTGTGTGTGTGTGTGTGTGTGTGTGTGTGTGTGTGTGTGTGTGTGCAGTGTTGGGGTCGTTACTTTTAAAAAGTAATCTCGTTACATATTACATATTACTATGAAAACTTGTGATGCATTACAGTTACATATTACTCAATAATAAATGTAACTTGTAATAATACTACAGATTACATTTGCTCCCGCTAACTATATCCAAGTTGCATCCCTGTGAGAATTTTAACCCTCCTAAAGGTGAACATCAACATGGTCATGTACATGATTGAATGTTAGAACCAGACTAAGGCATTCCCAAAAACAAATGTAATGAATTTCACAACCAAGACAATATCTGCTGGTATACTGCATATGTAGTGCAGCCCAGAACACTAGTAATGTGACATCTATATAACTAGCCACTCTGTGTTGTCCTTGACGACAGAAGCTCTGCTTTTACTTATAACCTTTATTATAGCTACAAACCTACTTAGGTTTAGCATAAGGTAATATTTTATTTT
>CAUJGJ010000080.1:2500-42500 GCA_963170055.1 Halisarca cf. caerulea | reverse complement strand
CTAGGCTATATAACGCTCGCGAACGCATAGCGTCATAGGGCGTCTACCGTGGTAGCCTCTATGGTCTGGTTTACGAGACTATTGCCTACCCTACCCCATGGGGGACGGGGCGTTTTGTAACCTTTATGGTCGAGTGGTATCGAAAGATGGCTTACGGTCAGGAACACTGGGAGAGAGGCGGGCAAATAGGTGTCGACTGTCTCCTTCCGAATGGAATATTTTTATCTTTTCAGTGCCAGAAAAACCTTACGATTGCCGCTATCAAACAGCAACTTTGGCAAGAGGCCAAGAAACAGCCTTTGTTCCATCGTCTTCGGGAACCGGACAACTACGTTTTCACTTACGTGACTACCAAGGCGAAGTTGGTGGAGTGTGTGGACGAGAATGAACAGTTAGACGAGATTCGCCCCTACAAGCCAATATTCAAAGTACTTCAGAAAGAAGGCGACCGAACTCTCTCCATCCTCAACAACCAGATTGGCGAAGTGATAGGGAAAACGATAGGCGAATTTGAAAATGCCAAAAGCTCACACGTACACGATTTCAGACAGAAAATGATTGGAAAGTGCCGCAGTGCAATTCAATGGAGAAACGAGTGCCAATGGCTGGAGAAAATGCGGTACTACTACCCACCGGACGTCATTTCGGAGGAACATTGCAAAACGCTTTTGGAACAGTTTGACCCGACCAAATCGCAGAACCAAGGATTTCGGATCCAGGTAGGTTGATTTTGTGTGAGCGACGGTGTCTTGAAGCATTACATTGACCATAATATGTGCATTGACTATGTTGTTCACTCGTCATGAGTTAGAATTAAACCTCAACATGTCTTGGTTATGTCGAGTGAGCTCATTTTTATCTGGGAGGGTTTTTAGCCAAAGGGTACTATCTAAGGTATCCATTGATCCCTGTCGACGGTGAAAACGCTACACACACTCAACACTAGACAGCCATTCTCTGTAGTCAATCTATGGTCTAACCGTTGATAGTGGTGTAAGCTTCTATGGATAGTCTTCCATGGCTGCTAGAAACATAAATCATGTTTATGCTTAGCCAGCGTATATACTTTATCAGAACCTGCACTGTCTTACAGTATCAACTTCATAGTTGTTCATGCATGTGCATACGCCTATGACTGAATAACGTGTGTGTGTGTGTGTGTGTGTGTGTGTGTGTGTGTGGACAAGCATGCGCACATGTATGCACATATGTATGTGTGTGTGTGTGGACGAGCATGCACGCATGTATGTACATCTGTGTGTGTGTGTGTGTGTGTGTGTGTGTGTTTATGTGTGTGTGTGTGTGTGTGTGTGTGTGTGTGTGTGTGTGTGTGTGTGTGTGTGTGTGCATGCTTGTATGTGTGCGTGTGTGTGTGTGTGCGTTCGCGCAAGCGTGTGTGTTTTCTGTTTCTACCGACAGTGTACATATACAGTAGAGCCCGATAAAACTCAAGGGAATCACCTTTCAATGTTCATTTTCAGAGAATTTCATCTCAACAAGACTTAAATCCATACTGACTTCTACCCTGGAGCTTAAAACTTATTCCATCTTATGAGAAATTTTGTTTTAAGAGAGGTTTCCACTGTACGTATGTTATGGGCTTTTAAAACTGTCAATGTTCAGCTGTGTTGCACAAAGCACTTGTCTCCCGCTAGCCCATCACTGGCACTGTGGGGTCAAACATACGTACACATCTGTACACAGTTTTGAAAGAATGGGCTATTGTTGTTTGTGGAATTGACAGTATATTTTCCTTTTTGCATATTTGCAATACACACACGCACATACACACACACACACACACACACACACACACACACACACACACACACACGCGCACATACGTGCATAACTACGTACATATGTGTGTATTTGTTTATTTGCAATGCCCCCAATTGAGCACTTACGTACGTACCCTTGGTATAGGACAAATTATTCCTGTATCCAAACTTTGAATTGTCGCGTAGTCATGGGTAAGGTTTGGCGATGTGAAGCTACTTATGTACGTACATACGTACATATATTCCTTAGATCGAAATATTCCTGAATAGATTAGTGTGTTCATTCTTACGTATGTACCCATACATACATTGGGTTTTGTTTCTTGTAGGTGTGTGTGTGTGTGTGTGTGTTTGTGTGTGTGTGTGTGTGTGTGCGTGTGCGTGTGTGTGTGTGGTGTGTGTGTAAGTGTGTATGTGTGTGTGTGTGTGTGTTTGTGTGTGTGTGTGTGTGTGTGTTTGTGTGTGTGTGTGTGTGTGCGTGTGCGTGTGTGTGTGTGGTGTGTGTGTAAGTGTGTATGTGTGTGTGTGTTTATTCTTTGTGTATATTGTATAAGCAATCTGAACCTACATACTTACTTAAGAGAAAGTTTTAGTTTTCATACGGTATGACTTGGTTGGCAGATACGTAAATACATACATACATATCTGCACTACCATCAATGCTGTAAGAAGTACATGTGCATGTACGTAAGTGTTTACTATTAGACATCGTACATAAAATTAGTGTTGTTTCAGTATACTGTATGTACATGATGTAGGGAGAGAGCAGTGAGTACTGTAGGAGTTTGTACCATTCCAGCCAGTTACTCACTGTTATCGTGTAGAAAGGATTTGAATGATTTTGACATTAATCATTTTCATGTTGTTATATACACAGCAGCTAGTGTTGTTTTGGGGTGTAGAGATTTCTTGACATTAGTGTGAAAGGCCCTGCCCCTTTATTGAGAATTATTTGGGGGAGGATACCCCCAGACCCCTCTTATGTAGGTACTTACCGTACATACGTACGTAGGTGTTTGTACATACATAGGTACATACATACGTACGTACCTCCACAACACCACATCCTTATCTGCTCCCATCACATACGTATATACTGTATTATTGCCTCTGGCCATCTTTTTGAATGAGAATCTCATACGTACTTTGGGTAGCCTCTTTAGGAGACTACGTATATACTCCCAGGATCCACGCACGGTGCTCTTCCAACAGGGTTGGGTAGTGATGAGGGGGAAATTAGTCTAAGTGTGGCATATACTATACACATTTGTCACCAGGGAAGCTGGTCATATTGAAAGAGTGGTCTTTCACTAGGGTGTTCACTCAATGAGCTACTACTGTAAGAGTGATGGTAAGGTTCGAGCCCTGCAAAGTACATTTGTATAATTACGTATATGTACGTACATTCGAAGTCAAGAGCTTTCTTGACTGGAAAATCTGACCACTGAAGCCTTCCAAGTGCACCTTTGCGCTTGTATGGGTTCTCTAATACTCCCTTAAAGTAATCATTGGCTGTCATCACTTGATGTATTATTCAGTTCCTCATTATTCAATTGTGTGTCTGTGCCTAATGTGTTCGTAGGTGTGTACACTAATCTTCATCTCATGTGTGTCTGGTGTGTGTGTGTGTGTGTGTGTGTGTGTGTGTGTGTGTGTACGTATGTGTGTTGTGCAAGTGCATCCATGCATACGTACATACGTACTTATTCTATGTGTATCATTATAGATTCATCGATGTCTATGGATATGCTAATGACATGTACTTATGTGTGTAGTTTAATTAGGAATGAATGTTCTGTGTGACCTTGATGATCCATCACTGCGGACACCACTCAAGGTGTCAGGATGTAAGGGGTGTCAGATAATCAAGCAACTCCTAGTATATTACGCAGTTTAACCACATGGAGATCTTCAAAGGGACTACAGTGGAATCTCCGAGTAAAGGACACTTTGGGAGAGTCTTTTTAGGGGCTGCCGCAGGCAGCCCCTATATTGTTTTCATTTGGACTTCCGGTGTGTAACGCTCGTCCGATATATATATATATATATATAATATAGATTTGAAGAAAAGTCTTATAATAGAGAATTTATATAATAGTAATAGAGAAGTATGAATTTATACAGAAATGAGTTATAGGAATTGTTTTGAAAACAATTGCCAAATATGGCAATTGTTTTCAAAACAATCGTCCAGTTACAATAAACAGTATGTTCAATGAATGTTCAGCTGTGCACTAACCCTTCAATGTTTTGCAAGTAATTCGAGTGTGTGGGGCGGCAGCCCCCACGAGTTTTTAACTCGAATTACTTGTTGTCCTTTGTAAGGAGGTTGTCCCTTTATGGGAAGTCCAAAAAGCATTGAAACTACAGGGAGAAAATACCTTGAGACCTCAAGCTGGGTCCTTTGTAGAGAGATTGTCTTTATTTTGGAGTGTCCACTATGTGAGATTCCACTGTACTGTACCATGGCCCTGTTTAGTTCTGTATTTCTCAGGGCTTACGTTAGTAAATGCTATATTTTCTCGTATGAGAAGTGTCAGGTGGTCTACATGTTATGTGTGTATGTTATGGAGTGGTTCAAATGGAGTTATGATGGCATCCCTTGATATGACTTTCTTGGAATATTATGTCTTTCTCATGGATTAGGTATAATGTACGTATGTACATAGTTTGATTTTTGAGGTGTTACATTGCTTAAGTTTCACCATTTCCTTTGTGCATTAGATACTATAGGCACATACTACCTTCATCTGTGTGTGTGTTGTGTGTGTTGTGTGTGTGTGTGTGTGTGTGTGTGTGTTGTGTGTGTGTGTTGTGTGTGTGTGTGTGTGTGTGTGTGTGTGTATGTGTGTGTGAGTGTGTGTGTGTGAGTGTGTGTGTGTGTTGTGTATGTGTGCGTGCGCATGTGGAACATGTCCATAGCCTTCGAATGTCAGTAGAGACGCCTATTAGAAGGAATTTCACAAATTTAGCTGGCTTCGCGACGCAATGTCATGTGACCAGCCCGTGACTTAAGAAAAATGTTGCTGTGCGCGGGAAGCTTCCAAGACAGCCTTACATGACATTAAAACTGCAAAGATTGACAATTGCTCCGGTCAAATGGCCTTCAACTACGTATTGCAAATCCTGGGTCTCGCGTCTCCAGCCCCTTTCCGTTGATAACATTATAAAAATTCTATAGGTATAGTACTGCAATATCTCAAACGACATCAAGGGGAAGGAAGCTGGCTATGCGAAACCAAGTGAATTTAAAACCTTTAAATTTAAACACATCAGTAACGTTATGGGCTGGCTTACCTAGCTTGTGTTTCTTCGGCTTTTTTCTTTCGAAAATCGTCATTCTTTTAATCTTGGATAAGCGATTCAGTTCGCGTACAAAGGTGTGACCGAAGCCAGGGTTAAAGAGTAATCTGGCGACGAAATGATGTGTATTAGCGATCAAAAGAAATAGAAGAGATCTTGTCTGTAATACAGAAATTGAACATCTATTCCACTTCACTCTCTACTTGATCACGTGCCTTTAGGTGACGTCACTGCATGTACGTATCATGCGACGATCATGTGACAAAATGGCTGCCAGCTAGTTATAGGCTAGTAAAAGCTTTAATGGCCGGGAGGTAGTGGGAAACAGGCCATTGGCATACTTTTCACGTTTTTTGGCTACATTTTAGGATAATACACAATTTCCATGTTGAGGATTTTGATCCATTACCCGATTCTCAAGTTATAGGTGAAAAGGTGAGCTACCATGGTTTAAATTTGTGTTTTTTACCGATTTTCTCTAAAACTACTAGAGATATGTAAATCCCCAACATGTAAGTTTTATGATACTTTGGTAAGGAACCTGTATGCCAAAATTTGTGTCCTCAGCTTCAAAGCTGCACTGCCTCCCGACCGTTTTTCATATTTTTGTATGTTTAGGGAGAATGTGTACACATTTGTTAGAATGTACAGAATTCTTTCAAATTTGACATCGAACGAAAGGTACGTAAAACAGCCGTCTACACGATGGTACTAGTTATTAGAAGATAGCGCATACATATAGAAAGAAATAAAACAGAAAAGTGAAGATAAATTTTCTGGTTACCAAAGCCATACAAGTGTAAACTGGACATGTCCCATATGCGTGTGTGCGTGTGTATTGCATGTATGTACATGCGTATGTTTGTATTTGTTTTGTACTAAACAAATACTGTACATACGTATGTTATGTACGTATGTACATACATACGTACGCACATATTTTACATAAGTTACAGCATACATGTGTATGTACATACTTAGTGTAATATTTCTGTAGCACTCTGTACTAGAAATAGTAGGTTTGAGATCCAAGTCTTATTTGGGTACATATATACGTACGTACTTGCGTACATACGTACATACGTACATCTTACCTTTTTATCAGGTGCACCTCACAGCCATAGCAGCATCCACAGGGAAGGAGCAGTCTCATTCATTTTCATTCCAGTACAAAACTGATATGGGTGTGACGTCTCTTGTCAGCATGGTCTTGTCCAAGAAGGCAAAGAGTGCTGGTACAACCTACAAGGAAGACAGTAATGACTTCATATTGAAAGTACGTACGTACGTACGTATATATGAAATTATTTTTCATGTATGTATGTCATAGTGTGTGTGTGTGTGTGTGTGTGTGTGTGTGTGTGTGTGTGTGTGTGTGTGTGTAGATCTATAGGTCATGATTGTTCCACTTTGCAGCACCGTTTGGTGCAAAGCGTGGCAAAGTTTTGAACTTGTGAATTCAAGTGTACATGTACACACATGCGTTCATGTTCTTCATACGTACGTACGTACATGCATATTATGTTTATTTGTGGGTGTTTGAATCAAGTTGTCCTGTGAATTCAAATGTGTCTTTGTATGGATACTTACAATCAGTTTTATTGTGTTTAGAAATTGTCAGCTTTCAATACTATTTATAACCACTATTGGTGTGTGTCCCTTCACAGGTGATTGGTATGGATGAGTACTTGTACGAAGACTATCCCTTGTTGCGATATAGGGTAAGTAGAGGTGGCATGGTTGCTTGATTGTGGCTCACTATCTGCCACAATCCAGTGCACAGGGATAATGGGATATGCCATATGATAGTGCCGACACACATGGGGTTAGCCAGCACTTTATACAGTGGAACCCCTGTGTTCCGGACACCTTGGGACCAGAAGGGACTGTCCTCGTTACGAAGGTGTCCTCATTTCAGGGGCTGAAGTTGTCCTATGGCAGAGCACGGAGAATCATTTGGTTCCAGTGGTGTGTGTCCATATTAGAGAGGTGTCCTCAATGCAGGGATCTGGATTAGAGAGGTTCCATGCATACAGATGTGTATGAAGCTATGTACTTTATTTATCAGACATAAAATCAGGTTGCTGAATATGCAAATTAAGCATGCACATGTATTTATGCCTAACTATGAAAAGCTTCACCATTTCCTGTCCACAGTAATCTGGTTTGTGAGTAATCTAAGTGTAGATAGCCCCCCCCCCCCCCCCCCGTGCCTTTATATTGAATTATGAAGAAATATTTGATTAACTGTGTACCAGATGTGGCCCATTAACCACTATATGAGTATCTCAACAAAATTTGGAAGTAATTCTAATTTCTAACGTAAATCCAAGTCATGTCTTTGTACTGCAAGATTTGAGACATATGTACGTACACAGTCTGCAGTACTAGGTTGGTTACCATGGTACTGGGTGGTTGCTATGGTGACAGATGGTTACCATAATGCTGAATAGTTGCCATGGTACTGATTAGTGCTGCACACTTTTGTAGTGTGGGTGTACAATTTTTTTTGGTGAAATTTTAGCAGCCTAATACTTCGCATGTGGCTTCCTTTGTGAACTTCTTACTAAACTACTAATCACAGCGTAGTGTGTACGTACGTACTTGTGCAATAGTGAAATGGTGACCGTTGCAGGATTTTCAATCATGAATATTTCTGCCTCTAAAATGAATCAATTTGCAAAATTTGTTTGATAACTCGCAAGCGTATTCTGCTATATGTACGTATGTGTGGTATTGTAAGCAGTGTATGCTATGTTTAATGCCACAGTCTTCCAGCTAATGTATGTACATATGATATGTTCCTGTTGTATTGTGCAGTATATAAAGGATTGCTTCCAGCAGCAGAAGTCCCCCCAGCTCACTCCAGTCAAGAAGGAGGCCATACTGTCAGATACACCTGTGGAGGAATTTGTACCCCCTCAGGTCCCGTCAGTTAAGCGTCCCGTTGGTAAGTTTGGTGCTTGTGTGTGTATGTACATACGTACGTACATGAGTATGCAATGTGTGCAATACATGTATGATAGTACCCCTTTTATGAAGCCACCTTCATAAAAGACCACCTCACTTTAGCATAAGACTATCATTGATGGTCACAGACATACACATATACGTACGTATCTCCCATGTTCGACTGAGATCGCCTCATGAAGGACTACCTTTAACTGGTTCCTGAGAGCGTCCAAAGGAGGTTCTCCCTATAAGAGTCCTGCTGCATTTACCCTCAAGTCCGGTTTTTCCGACACTGGTTAATCTGGAGACTTCACTCTTCAATGCTCTGTTGTGAATCCCCATCTGCAAATTGTCCATATGTACATACGTACATACGTATATGCATGCAATAATTTATCTAATTTGTCCAACACCTGGTTTATCTGCCACATTTATGAGGAGCAGATGTCTTCAGATAAGCCATATCTTTCTGTTCATACGTATTTATGTACGTACGTATGTGCGTACATACCTGACTGTACTGCGTACATATGTACATATGTACCACATACGTACGTACATATATACCTGACTGTACTGTGTACGTACGTATGTACATACTTTGTCTGTGTAGGAAGCATGTCACTATGGGATATGCAGGAGAAGTTTTCATGTAAGATTGTCAAGGCAACCAATTTGCACATCAGAAAGGACGTTAGCGTGAGTAGTAATACATGCATGCTATGCATACTGTAAGTGTATACATATGTATGTACATGTATAGGGCATATACGTATGTACGTACATAGCTGTACTAGTAGGTATTGACTGTTTGTACACTGTTGAATGATTCTCACTGTTCTCAGGTCCAAGTGTATGCAGGTTTGTATCACGGAGAGGAAGGCTACCAGATCATCCACACTAACTCGGTACTCCAGCAAGGCGAGGGGGCCAACGGGAAGTGGGTCTGGAACGAGAACGTTAACTTCAACCAAGTGGAGTTCAAGGATATCCCTCCTGGTGCCCGGCTGTGTATTTGCATTTATGCCATTTATGACGACAAACAAAAGAAGAAGAGAAAAGGACGAGGACAGGTAAGCCATGTAGCTTACCACTAGCTTACCATTGGTGTATGTGTGTGTAGGGGGTGGGTATTGATGTGGCAGTGGGTATATGAACGTACGTACATACGTATGTGCTACTTACGTACATACGTACGTAGTTTTGTGATCTTCCTGTGTGTGTGTGTGTGTGTGTGTGTGTGTGTGTGTGTGTGTGTTACCAGTTGTTATGTGTTTCTTAGTTGTAGTCTGTACTACGGGTATATGAGTGAAGGGTTTTGTAGCTGTCCTGGACTTAAGGCTGCTACGTTCATCTATTCATGTAACTTGCCATAACTATGTATGTATTAATATACATACTGTACATATGTACGTATACGTACATACGTATGTACAGTATAATATGTTTACTTGCTCTCTATGCGTACATACTGTACATACGTACAGTATGTACGTATGTACGTATGTAGTTTACTGTCTGTTTGCTTTTGTTCACCTGTTATAGGAGAAAGTTGCTCTGGCTTGGGCCAACATCCCTCTGTTTGACTACAGGCGGCAGTTCATCACTGGACAGCATGACCTGTACTGCTGGCCCGTGGAGGACAGCCTGGATGAGGACCTCAACTACCTTGGCACAGTGCAGCCCAACCCAAACACGAGTGATGCCTCTTGTCTCACTATATGCTTTGTGGAGACGGGGGTGTCAGTGTACTACCCCACTTTCCAAGAGGTGTGTGTGTGTGTGTGTGTGTGTGTGTGTGTGTGTGTGTGTGTGTGTGCGCGTGTGTGTGTGTTAGTGTTAGTGTGTGTGTGTGTATGTGTGTGTGTATGTGTGTGTGTGTGTGTGTGCGTGCGTGCGTGCGTGCGTGCGTGCGTGCGTGCGTGCGTGTGTATATGTATTTACATATTTCTTACAGTAAGTGTATCATTACACCCATTTTGCATGTTGGGCAGTAATAAAGAGTGTTTGTAAGCATGTACATATGTATGTAGGTATGTAGGTATGTACGTATGTTTGTTTGTACTGTATATGTATGTCTGCATGCAGTAGAACCTTTGTGATCCAACCCTCTGCATTCCAGGGTACATTGACACACGTGAACTGCCACACTTGTTTTCTAATTCATCATAATTTACCAGAGCAAGTTGCAGTGCTTGACTAGAATTTGCTACACATGCGTACAATGTAAACAGTCATGACTCTTTAATCCAGCCTTTCAGAACCTTTGCTGTCCAGCCAGTAGAAATGTGTACCCAATGTGCACAGTGCATTGTTAGAAGATTTGTTAATCCGGCACCCTCTTTAATCTAGCATCTCTTAGTGCAACAAATGTTAGATCAAAGGGTTAGGGCTGCATTTGTGACCTGCTTTGAGATTTGTTGAAAATTTGATCTCCCTCTGCAGCTTCTGGAGAAACATGCTCAGCAAAGCAGGAAGGGATCCACAGCACAAGTGCGTAAGCTACTGAACATGGTGTTGAAATGTGGTGAACGAAACACATCTTAGCCAAGGGCTTAGTATATAGGAACTGCCTCAAAAGTGAATGTTTTTTCTGGTCTTATACTTAGTAAATTCCTGTACATGTACCTACAACTGCACTGATCCAGAAACTCCTCTAACAGAACACTTTAATGGGCCTCAAGGGTGTTCAGTTTAGGGGGGTTCACTTGACATGTGTACGTACTGTATGTGCACTGGATGCACGTATTGTACGTATGTATGTACGTACAGTACATGCGTACGTTTTTTGCAAATTTCATACGTAAGTGCCCTTGCTTTCGGGAGATTCATGAAAGTATGCTAATGATATGATAATACATGTATAACCTTTTGAGCATGTAGCATGGCATTTAGGTATTGGAATGTATGCAAGTAAATTCCATCTGTGCATGATACATACATACGTATATACGTACGTAACTTCATAGGATCTGTTTCTTTTGTTTGAAATGAGCAACATTATCATTGTACCAACTCACTGCAATACACTGTAGAGGCAGGCCCCAATGAGCAAGCAGCTCCAGGAGCAGTGGAGTGACATTGTTGACAAGGATCCCTTGTCCGAGTTGCTTGAGCAAGATAAGGAGTATCTGTGGTCCTACAGGTGTGTGTGTGTGCTCCCAGTTTACTTGATGAGGTCCTGTCGGTTAAGCACATGTATTGATAGATGTACAAACATCTGTTCCATTTTATCATGTACATATGTACGTACAAACGTACAACAGTACCTTGAAACCTACGTACATGCGTAATGTGTTCTTTGTACTGCTGTCACATACTCCCCTTGTCCTGCCGTGGTAGACACTACTGCTTCCAGGAGCATCCCGAGGCTCTGCCAAAACTATTGTCAGCTGTGAAGTGGAACGAGCCATCAGCAGTTGCAGAGGTTGGGAGTTTTTTGTGTGTAGGGTCAAAACTTGTTTACAATAGTAATCGCTGTGTGTGTACGTGTGTGTATGTGTGTGTGTGTGTGTGTGTGTGTGTGTGTGTGTGTGTGTGTGTGTGTGTGTGTGTTTGTGTACATGCATGTGTGTGTGCGCGTTTATTGAATGATTAAGAGAATTTTGATCTACTGCGTGTGTTTTCTCATTAGATGTACTACCTTCTTGATAATTGGAGTCAGCTGGACCCACAGCTGGCATTGGAGCTGTTAGACTACAAGTATCAGGATCCTGAAGTACGCAAGTTTGCAGTTGAATGCCTCAAGAGAATGACGTTAGTTTCTGTACTTGATACAGAGATGTGTGTGTGTGTGTGTGTGTGTGTGTGTGCCTGTGTGTGTGTGTGTGTGTGTGTGTGTGTGTGTGTGTGTGTGTGTGTGTGTGCGCGCGCGCGTGCATGTGTGTGGTTGTGTGTGTGTGTGGCACGAGTGGCTGTGAGTGAGGGTAGGAGGGATAGCATGTTTAGATTTCATGTGTGTACTGTATGTATCAGTGGTACAAACGTATACAGTCAGACCTCACTTATCTGCACACATCTTTTCTGGAAGCAAGGGAACTGGATAAATGAGGGAGCTGTAGTATAGTGTGCAGTAGGATTATTGCAGATTTGTCCCAATAAAAACTTTTGTGGAAGATGAGGGAACTGGATATCTGAGGTACGGATAAGTGAGGTCTCATTGTACACTTCGTACGTGCACATGTGCATACCTAGTGTATTTATATACTGGAAGGTCAGATTGCTGCTGCTAACGCTACAGCTGTAAGTTCTTATGTACGTACGTATCAATTCTATCATTGATAATTTAATTTTACGTATCAGGTACGTACTTTGTTAGGTGAGAAGTCAAACTCTATTAGTATGTAAGTATGTGCGTATATACCTGGGTTAGTAAGTTCTCCTGGATAGTAAGTACTCCTGGTTAGTTAGTACTCCTGGTTAGTAAGTTCTCCTGGATGGTAAATACTCATTGCTCCGTCCCTACCTCATGCAATACCATTGAAAGCACCTTGGATAGTAAGTACCTACATAGCTCTGATAGTGAGTACCTATTTTGCCTTCCCTTGAGGGTACTTACAGTACCATACAATGTCTACTGTGCTGGCCTCCTGCTGTCAATCATCCTGTGTTGGACTAGAGCACACAAATGGATTGCTTCACTGAACTCTGTTTTATGTATTTTTGCTTGTGTTCCTTGTGATATGTGTATATATATATCATTTCTCTATGTAGGGATAGTGAGCTGTCCCGGTACACCTTGCAGCTTGTACAGGTAAGTCAAGGCTCCTAACTGGCCACCGACTTTAGTGGAAAGTGGTAGATTTCAATTCTGGCATGTACGTACAGTATGTATGTACGTACACATATGCATGCATGCATGCATGCATTCATGTGTGCATGTATCTATACACATGGTCACGTGTATGTTGTATTTTGCGATTCATTTATGTGAACTTATGCGTACACATCTACACCAGATGTGGTACAAATCCAGACCAAGTGTTCCCATGACCCACACATTTCCTTTTTCTGCTTGAGAGAAATTTTCAGTGAAGAGCTCCGAGCTCCTCTGTCTTCTCCCAGTCCTACTCTAGTGTTCAGTGTTGTGCGTACATCCTTGTTAGGTGTCGAGATCCAAAGTCTGTGATAGTATATACAGGGACACAGGAGGTGTGATAGTACAGGGACACAGGAGGTGTGATAGTACAGGGACACAGGAGGTGTGATAGTACAGGGACACAGGAGGTGTGGTAGTACAGGGACACAGGAGGTGTGATAGTACACAAACACAGGAGGTGGGATAGTACACAGGCACAGGAGGTGTGATGTATACAGACACAGGAGGTGTGATTGCTTACATACATAGATGCGTACTGTATATGTACATACATACATACGTATGTACTGTATGTAAGTATGTACATATGCATACATGCCGATTTTCTGTCCTGGATTTATGTTCACATGATGTGTTCCTGTGTATTTGTACACCAGGCTGTCAAGTATGAGTCGTACATGGACTGTGAACTTGCTTGGTTCTTGTTGGAAAAAGCTTGGAAGAACATTAGAATTGGTCACTATCTCTTCTGGCACTTGAGGGCTGAAATGGACAGCCCTCAAGTGTCTCTGAGGTTTGGTCTGCTGCTTGAGGCCTACTGCAGAGGTAGCCCGAACCACATTCGATCACTGGAGAGACAGGTACGTACATATGTATGTACATATGTCTGTGTCCCATACATGTGTAACTGCAGTGATGCATTCACAGGCTTGCCTAAGGGATCTTAGATAGTCTTAGATGCCACCTTATACAGCCTAAGAATGAATTTCTTTGGAGGAGCGTAGCCACACAAATCCCAACCAATGATAAAGTACTGTACATACGTACGTACGTAAATGTACCTAATAGTTAGCCCTTCTTTTTTCCTTTGACTGTCTTTCTGAAACCCTACCCCCTACACCTACACATACATATTTATGTAGTTACCTCCCTGCATACGTACATGCCTACATATGTACATAGTATATGTAGGGCTGTGCAATATACCGAATAAATAGTAATACCGCAATATAATTTGTGCAAAATTCAGATACCGACCAACTTTTTCCTGTACCGTGATATCGTGTCATACTATAATTTTTCTAAGGTTAGACCAGTATTACAAGGAGTAAACTATTATGATATTTTAAAAGGATAATTATGGAATTTTATCCTTGATGATATTTTCAAAATCTGTTGAAACTATTGAGTGCGGAAGCACTGACTATGGGTGTAAAAGGAGCATACCTGGCCATTGTTTGTGAATGATTTTAATCTGTGTGACAAGGATTCATTTAAATTGGATATTGTCTACAGTTTCAGCACTCTGTATACCGTGATCATAGTAATACCGTGATAGAATGAGGGGATACATACCGAAACTGATGATTTGTGATACCGCACAGCCCTAAGTATATGTGTATATACATATCAGCAGTAGGTACGTACGTATCTCTACGTATGTGCTTGTGTGATTTTACCTGTGTTTCTGTTAACTCTCCGTTAGACAAAAGCATTTGGCAAGTTTAAGATTATCTCCGAAATGTTGAGAAAGAGCCAAGTAAGTTTCTTGAGTGTTTTGGAAGATGCAGAATATATGTACACAGTTTTGTACATAATCATGTGTACGTATGTGGCATTATCTCTGTGTTTATGCACACAAGGGAGTGAGTGCTGCTGTTGTTTTACTCTATACACATGCGGACACCTTATCTAATACTAACAACGTTTCCTTACCGATACAGTACTGTTCGTACCTCCACAGCCCCAATTTCTTAACACAACTTTGATCAGTACATACTACAGTTCAACTTTGATTATCCAAACTCTGGATTATCTGAACCCTAGACCAAAGGAAAAAACAACCTGTAGCTGTCTTAGGGCTTACAAACCTTATGTTTATGATTACTAACTTACTGTATAGTGTGTGCATGTGGTGCACTGTATTGGTGATTAACTTATGGGGTAGGTACGTATGCTGAAATGGGCTTGGACATGGTCAGTATACATTGGTAAATTATCCGAACTTTTTGCTTAACCGAACCTGAAGATTTCAGGAGTTGGCCAAAGGGGTTCGGATAATCCAGGTTGGACTGTATACACATGTGCGTACACTTATGTACATATTATACGTACATACATACGTACGTATGTAGATACTTAAGTACATACACACTTATGTACATATACGTATGTAGGTACTTAAGTAGGTACAGACATATACATACTGTATGTATGTCTTCTTCTGGTGTGTGCAGGACAGGAGAGAGAAGATGCGTGAAAACATGAAAGAGTACTTCAAAATAGAATCCACAGCAATGATAGTAAATGACTTGGACAACGTACTCAACCCACGAGTTCGCCTTGGAACAATGATGTGCGTTTGTGTATGTGTACCTATTCATAGTATGTGCATATGTGTACATGGTATGTATGTACACAGGGACTCCTGTTCCTCTATGTACAGTATGTACGTATATGTATATCATATTTCCATACGAAAAAGATGTGGATATACTGTAGCTACAGTATATACTGTGTACTGTAGTAGGGGTCACTGTAGCAGGTGCCCCTGTGGTAAGGGCCACTGTAGCAGGAGCCACTGTGGTAAGGGCCACTGTAGCAGGGGCCACTGTGGTAAGGGCCACTGTAGCAGGGGCCACTGTAGCAGGGGCCACTGTGGTAAGGGCCACTATAGCAGGGGTCACTGTAGCAGGGGCCACTGTAGCAGGGGCCACTGTAGCAGGGGCCACTGTGGTAAGGGCCACTGTAGCAGGGGCCACTGTGGTAAGGGCCACTATAGCAGGGGTCACTGTAGCAGGGGCCACTGTAGCAGGGGCCACTGTGGTAAGGGCCACTATAGCAGGGGTCACTGTAGCAGGGGCCACTGTAGCAGGGGCCACTAGCCCCACTGTACGTAGGAAGGGGAGCACTGTACCTCTGAATGTTCTCTAATGGATCATCCAATGCTGAGAGTGTAGGTATGTACGTACTTTGGGATATTGTCTGTCTTTGCGTATTTGCATTAAGACCTTCATTTAATATTGTAACGCACACACGTGTGTGTATTCACATGCGTACGTATGATGAGTGTGCCTCTTTCCTTCTGAAGAGTGGATAACTGCAAGTTCTTTGACTCCAAGATGAAGCCCCTCCTTCTATGTTACACAAACAGAGACAAGGGAGATGACAAACCAATAAAGGTGATGTTCAAGAGCGGAGATGGTGAGTTATGCTACGTATATGTATACTATTATGTATGTACACACACACACACACACACACACACACACACACACACACACACACACACACACACACACACACACACACACACACACACACACACACACACACACACACACACACACACACACACACACACACACACATGCATGCGCATGCGTACATGTACAGTATTTCTTGGTTATGTACGTATGTACTTGCATATTCTCGACATATATACGTACATGTGTATAGTACGTCTATAGATCACACTGACTTTGCTGGTTGGATGGTTTGTGTCGTATTTGTGATAAGAAGCCATACGGGACAGGTTCAGTTAAAAGACTGTTTTTAGCCCATTTTAGAGATAACCGTTAAAAGGGTCGTTTCTTCCAGTTCTTGTATTCTTAGCACTTGTTTACATACAATCGTGCACTTTGTACAATATGTGTGTGTTGTTTTTGCTGCGTATGTACACGTATTTATACATACACAATTGGCGTGTATTGTACATACGTACATGCTTATCATAATTACGTGTGTACTCTGTGTGGTGGTCTCAGACTGTTTGTGTGGTTTATGTACTGAATGTATGTGACTGTGAATATAACTGATGTACGTACATACATGTGCATATCCACTGGTGTGTACTAATCTTCCCAGGAGCATTCTGCATGAGTTTGGCTACATGCACTTAAGAATTTCTTGTTTGGTTGCTGTAGGCTTTTCATGGTATGTACATACAGTATTCGGACACTCCACCACCCAGTTTGTACTGCCATTTGTCCAACTAGCATGTCTACTGGGTGTCAGGAATTGTAGTCATTGGTTTAAGGCTCTCTGGGATAAAATAGGCTTCCCACCATAGCCTAATCCTACTTTTTTGTATGAATGTGTGTATTAAAGTATATTTGTGCACTTACATACGTAGATCTTCGTCAAGACATGTTAACTATTCAAATGTTGTCTATTATGGACCAGCTCTGGCAGCAGGAAGGAGTAGACCTCAAGTGAGTGTGTGTGTACATGTGTGTGTGTGTGTGTGTGTGTGTGTGTGTGTGTGTGTTGTGTGTGTTTGTGTATGTGTGCGTGTTGTGTGTGTGTGTGTGTGTGTGTTGTGTGTGTGTGTGTGTGTGTGTGTGCGTGCGCGCGTGTGTGTGTGTATGTGTGTGTGTGTGTGTGTGTGTGTGTGTGTGTGTGTGTGTGTGTGTGTGTATGCATACATGTGTGTGAGTGTGGGTGTGGGTGTATGTGTTGTGTTGATTTTTTTCGTCCATCGTTTTTTATTCCTGATGTGCTAACATTGTATGCATATTGCTGCTGTATCCAACCTTGTTTAGCGACCCCACTTTGTGCTACATTTGTCCTTGTATTGTGTGGCCCATTCTACGTATATGTATATGTACCTATTGCATATACGCATCAACTTAACTCTAAAAAGCTATCAGTCTTGGATACCATTGTGTATGATGTGACTTCAACGTCCTATGAGCACCTACTCTATGCACTGTTCGTGTTTGTGTGTGGTGTTGGGGAATTGCTAGTATGTGTCATGTAGTTTTGTTGGTATCCAATTATTATGGTGTTAACATACGAACTGTACATATTGAAGGTTTCATTTGTACTAATTTAGGAGAATGGCATAGTACCTCTGTTCTCCACTCCTGTGTATTACCACAGTGAATGTTTTGTGGCTCTGCTTGTTCACAGTGTGATCAACAATTCATGCATGTGTAGATGGTAGTGTGTGTACTGGTACTCTCGTCTTGTCCTGTAGCAGTGTTACATCTTGCATTCCAGATCTTTGCTTGTGTGCAGACCTTTGATATGTCTTCGATACATATTAGGAGCTTATTGTGAATAGATGCCCATCCCTACTCACCGCACCCCATACACACCTTCCTGTACACCCCTTAAATATATGCCCCTGTACACACCCTCTGTACACACCCTCTGTACATACCCCTGTACACATCCCTGTACATGCCCTGTACATGCACCCCTGTACTCACCCTTTGTACGCACCCTGGGTTTCTGTACACTTTCCTGTATCCACCCCTTTTACCCACCCTCTGTACATGCCCCTGTGCCCACCCTCTGTACATGCCCCTGTGCCCACCCTCTGTACATGCCCCTCTGCCCACTCACTGCACATGCCCCTCTGCCCACCCTCTGTACATGCCCCTGTGCCCACCCTCTGTACATGCCCCTCTGCCCACCCCCTGTACATGCCCCTCTGCCCACCCTCTGCCCACCCCTATACATGCCCCTGTACATGCCCCTCTGCCCACCCTCTGCCCACCCCTATACATGCCCCTGTACATGCCCCTCTGCCCACCCTCTGTACACACTAGCACTAGTACACACCTCCCTATAAAAATACTCACTTTGCATACCTTCCTGTACACACATCCTGTACACACCCTGTACACACCCTGTACACACACCCTCTACACACACCTTTGTCTGTCCTCTACAGAATGATCCCCTATGGTTGCCTGGCCACCGGCGAAAAGACTGGATTTATCGAGATTGTTCAGGAATCAGAAACCATAGCAACCATTCAAAAGCGTCTAAAGAAAGGAGGTGCTCTGTGGCAGAGTAAGCTGTTGATGGAGTGGCTCAAGGAAAGGAATTCAGATCCAGCTCAGTTAGTGAACACATACGTACATCCCCTCGCCACATGTTTACCACAAAGGCTGTTCAACCTCTGTAGATACTCACCCTATTTTGCTCCACGATTTCTAATCAGCACTTATCCTCTCGAATGTCATTAGGATATGTGGCTTTATATGATAACTACATTCATGACTCTTTAATCCAGCCTTTGACAATCCAGAACCCTTAGAAATATCCAGCCAGTAGAAATGTGTACCCAATGTGTACAGTGCGTTGTAAGAGGATTTTCTACTCCATTACCCTCTGTAATCCATCGTCTTTTGGTGCAACAAATGTGCCCAGATTAAAGAGTCACCACTCAACAAATGTGCTCAGATTAAAGAGTCACCACTCAACAAATGTGCCCAGATTAAAGAGTCACCACTATAGGATTGTACTGTGATTGAGCCATTGTGGTGTTCCACTTGCTCACTGTTCACTTGGTCCACATTTGTGCCCTCTCTTCAGGTGGGACCGAGCCGGGATGAACTTCTGTCATTCCTGTGCTGGGTACTGTGTGGCCACGTATGTGCTCGGGATAGGAGATCGCCACTCGGACAACATCATGGTCACCAAAGACGGACAACTCTTTCATGTCGACTTTGGACACTTTTTGGGGAACTTCAAGAGCAAGTTTGGCATGAAGAGGGAGAGAGTACCATTTGTATTGGCTGATGACTTTGCAATCATCATTGAGAAGCACATGGGATTCAATGCGTGAGACTGCATATGGAGTTGTGCTGTTTTTGATGTTGAGTGATTGTAGCTACAGCGGACCCCTGTTAACCCAAAATCACTTAACATGAAATTTCGGATAACATGAAAGCAGCAAATGATCCTCCAAAGCTCCTAGTATTTCTTATTGTTGCCTGATGACATCATACTTCAAAGGGACCGCGTGGGAAATATATTTGTTACTATCCCTGCAGTCAGGGAAGATTACTTACTGTCACCTTTAAGCACCCAAACCTCCATATGTTTTCCACCAAGGTCATGTCAATCAATCATGCATATAAACTGCCACAGACAGCAACAAAAATGGTCTGAAAATAGTAACAACTACTGCCGAAACTAGTGAGAAGATTCATTCCACATTACACAATGCATAAAAATCTCCATGTAGCTCACCAATCGCTAAACAAAGGCTCTGGAAAGCAAGGAATGTTTCACATGTTGAGAAACCTAATCACTGGTGGCCAGTGTGCAACAATGATACTTGTAGATTCAAACAATCTTAGATAAAGCTCCCGGCAAATGCACTAATTTTACTACACCTTTCTGAAGAGTTTGTTAAGGTTCGATATCAATTACGTTCACTTTAAAGTTATTTAAACGAAAAACTACTCAAACGGCTCAGCTAAGATACCTTGGAATCATCCTGCAAGTTTGTGAGAGCATTTATTTGCCTATAAACTATGTACGTGCTACTACAAGCCCATGTCTTGGAGTAACACATTTACTGCTCTTGCCCTCAGGCAGTAAATATGGTGCTCCCTCACGGGTGTGTAGTATCTAACAATTACGTAGTCTGATATCTTGAAATCCTGACTGTCACTTGAGTTTTGTGTTAAGAAGGTTCCACTGCACTTTGTATTGTAAATCTTTGGAATGAGTCTTTTGTGTAAATACACCAAGAAGCATTTAGTGTCTGCCACGATTTGAGAAGAATTATGGTAGATTGTATGGAACTCATTATCTGTACATAAATGCACAGAATGTTTGGTAGAAAGAACCGTCAAACTTGGTTAGTTTAGTACCTGGGGTAGTACACACTCCTGAATTGCATATGCAGTGTTCCTCAAACTCTCCTCTCTAAGAAACTACCACCTCTCTAAGAGTTAGTGGCTAGCGCTGATCAACTCTAGGTGAACCCTGAGGTAATCAGCTCTGTACATACTGTACTCTGTGTTGGTGTACTCTGTACATACGTATTTCTACTACAGCATACGTACTGTATGCATCTTTGCATCCATACATGTGCAAACCATGAGAAATGGGCACTAATGAGTTTGTATCTTGAGCTAAGTTCGTTGTGTCTGTGTGTTTGGCTTCTCTACTGAAGTGGATTTGTACACTAGGTCATTGGGCACCCACAGATGGATGGGATACATAATGTACATACGAATATTCCTGAATGGCATTCAGTGGTTTTGCCCTTATATTGCCAAGGCTTACCTTTAGTCCGAGTGTTAATGTATTTATGTGCATAGAATAGAATCTCATACGTAGTAGTAGTAGTGGATCCCAGGGGACACTTAAAATCCCAGGGGACACTTAAATCCCAGGGGACACTTGAGATTCTTTATTGTATAAGGAATTTCTGTATCAAGTTGAAGCTTCATACTAGAGAACTAACTGGATCGCATGTATGTGTTCATCATATAATACAGAATTTCACTGTAAGTACTGTACATATGTACTTGTATAGCCATTCGAAATAACATACACTGTGCGCACATGCACGCTGATGATATCTAAATGCATGTGCTCTATATGTACATGTTGTTGCCCGTCCAGGTTTGCTGCCCTCTGCGAACGTGCGTACCTGATTCTGCGACGGCATGGATACCTTTTCATCACTTTGTTTGCCATGATGCTTCAAACAGGTATGTAACAACTGTTACTATAATAAACACAGACAAACAGATGCACACACACGCATACACACATGTACACACATGCATGCACACATGCACATGTACATGCATGCACATGTGTACACACACACACACACACACACACACACACACACACACACACACAGACACACACACACACACACACACACACACACACACACACACACACACACACACACACACACACACACACACATACACACACACGTACACACGTACACACATGTACACACACACACACAAACAAATTACCCTTTAAGTGTTACAGACCATCTACCCTGTACTACGTGTATGTCCCGTACACATTCCATATACGTACGTACATTGGTATATACATGCGTATGTACGTATGTATGTGTATATGTAGTGGACTTCAGTGAAACCTGTCTATAACGACCACTCAAGGGACCAAATGATGGCGGTCTTTGTAGACAGGTGGTCCTTATACAGAGGTGCAGTTGTATCACCGAGGTGGCCCATGGAGCAGCCTACAGTGGTCACTATAGACAGGTGGTCCTTCTATACAAGTGGTCTTTAAAGACAGCTTCACTGTACTTGCTTGGTTCCTGTTGTAACTTTGAACTGAAAGCATCGATTAGGTCACACTTCAGCTACCTACAGACATCCTGTTATTGTAGAAGTGGCTCCTGTTCACATAGTGACTAGCTATTAACCTGAGTGTCCTGTGTGACGTGGCTGTTGTTGTGTTGTCATAATGCTGCTTCAGATGCAGTGAAACCCCTCTAATTCAGCACTCAATGGAACTTGAAAAAGAGTCAGATTAGGAGGTTGTCGCGACTCTTGCCATGCTTTAATATGCACCCTATACCCTATATGCACCTCACAGGATGGTCAGAATAGGGGAAGTGTTGGATGATAGAGGTGTTGGATTACTAAGGCTTCACTGTAACAATAGATGGGATAGTGCAAATGTGTCCCCCAGAATGTGTCCCCCAGTGGTCGGTGTCAACAGGCTATTCCAATTACATCAAATGTGTCCCCCAGTGGTCGGTGTCAACAGGCTATTCCAATTACATCAAATGTGTCCCCCAGAATGTGTGCCCAGTGGTCAGTGTCAACAGGCTAGTCCAATTACATCAAATGTGTCCCCAGTGGTCAGTGTCAACAGGCTAGTCCAATTACATCAAATGTGTCCCCCAGAATGTGTCCCCAGTGGTCAGTGTCAACGGGCTAGTCCAATTACATCATAGATATTCAATACAGTGAATCCTCTGTAATCCAATATTCTCTCTAATCTGACCATTTTATGAGGTGCATACAGACACCATATGGTATGGGTCATTAAGATGTCATAACGTAATCGTATCATATTTGGGTTGTACTACGATCGTAATTCGGCCTAACTACAATCATAAACTGAGTTTATTGCAATCGTAAGTATTATCGTAATCATCGTATTTAGGTCAAAGATCGATTTTCGTGAGGTGCACATGTGCATGCCTACTTGTTATTTGTGGCTTGAATGAAAAGGAAAGGTTACACTCTTACTGCTGTTTGTTTAAGACACTCTGAAAACTGTCCTAGCAGTCGTCGTCGAGGTTGAATGTCCAGTTGCGCTCTTCTTCGGGCGGGAAATGTCACACTGGCGAACAACTCTTCACAACTCAAGAAAAATGCAGTGAATCTCCACGATGTCTGTCAAAACAGTTATTAGAGCTTCTTAGATGAGCAGAAGCATTGGCAGCAGCATTTTAGTGCTATATTTGCCGCTTTCGTTCATCATTTCGATGCGAACAGGACCTGGTCTGATTGCCTCAACTATGGTTCCTGCCGTCAAGAAAGATGGCGGACGTGCCAGACCTGCACACGTAGGTACTCAATATCCCATCGCACAGACAATTAGCGATATTAGACAACACTTTTTGATTTACTTAATGTGAGATGATATTAAAATATTTCGGCTAAAATCATCGTAATAAAATTTTGCCTAAGTACGATTGTAATCGTATTACGATCGTAATTAGATCATATTATGATTACGACATGTGAACTTGCTTATGACCCATACTATAGTAATGTAAGCTATAGTCACTCTGTACTCCAACAACCTCCTAGTCAGACACTGTTTCAAGTCCAACTGAGTGTTGGATTGGAGAGGTTTTGCTGAACTAGAGTATGCATGCCTGCATCTGGTGTCATCTGTTCTGACATATTGTGTCAGTGAGATTTGATCCAGGTAAGGCAAGTAGGGGAATGGAGGCTAGATTCATCAAAGTATCCACAATGTTGAAGCATGCATGCCAGTTATATTCACAAGTGCAGATACATATGTGACCGTCTATGGGAAAAGGGGTCACTTCGTGGTTTTGGTCAAATACTCGATTTACACATCATTTTGAAGCGTATTCCGCGAGGAATCCAATG
Source organism: Halisarca cf. caerulea (assembly GCA_963170055.1). NCBI lineage: Eukaryota > Metazoa > Porifera > Demospongiae > Chondrillida > Halisarcidae > Halisarca > Halisarca cf. caerulea. The sequence goes on along the minus strand of CAUJGJ010000080.1, from coordinate 18,540 downwards.
ATTGGTCGTTTATGTTCGTGTCATGAACAATCACGGAGATATGACGTTTTGTTTATCAGCCACGTGCAGTGGTCATGTGTGAGAAACAGGCAGTTTTGTACTAACTTCCGGTAATCAGTGATGACTCTGTAGTATGCTAAATTCACACCGCAAATCAAGACGGCGTCACCGCATAAGGTTAATAATCACCCTCGTTCTCAAAAACTACCAAGCGAATTCAATTCAAACTTTGTAAAGTCATAGATCGAATGTATGGCTATCGAATTTTGAAATAAAAGAAAATCCGCCCGGACCCAAAGGAAAATGAATTTTTGCACATTTTGTGCCTACTTAATAACCGCAAAGTGACCCCTTTTCCCATAGACGGTCACATATGTATGTATTAGACCATTTTATAGCAACTTTGCCTGCAACCTACATTTCCTGTCAGTAATGTTTGACCTTTGTTGTAGGGAAATATGATGTCTATGGTTGGCTTGTACTGAGTCTGCACATATTTGTAGACCTTTGTTGGTCATGTGCCTTCATGCCAGGAAGTGCCTCCCCCTTATCTGAGATAACCCTGTTCTGTTGGTACAATTCAGTATTTCATACCTTTGGCCTTTATTGTTCTGTGTGTAGAGTAGGGTGCTCAGAGGAAACATCTCTGAAGTTTTGTTTGTGTGTACACGCATGTGCTATTGCACACACTTGCATGCATGCATGCACACATGCACACACACACACACACACACACACACACACACGCACGCGCGCGCACACACACACACACACACACACATGGGCACACACACACACACACACACACACACACACACACACACACACACACACACACACACACACGCACGCACATGGGCACACACACACACACACATGCGCACATGGGCACACACACACACACACACGCGCGCGCGCACACACCTTGATTCTTTTACTGTTTGCATTACGTACCACACGATAATGAACCATTCCTGTACTGGTCAAGTTTGTGACTACATTATTAACCACCCGCGTGTGTACCTCATGTGTGCCTGTCTTCTCTTACTCCAGGAATACCAGAGTTGCGATCCATCGATGACCTTGTTTACATGAAGGATGCCCTGGCTCTCAATGTAACAGAAGAGCAGGCCAAACTCTACTTCAGAGGGAAGCTCCAGGAAGCAAGAAAGAAGGCTTGGACAACCAGTATGAACTGGTATGTCCATGGGCTGGCCAAGGACAACTCAAAGATCTGATGAGAGATTGAATTTAGCGGGTTACCGCCAGCATGTGTATATTTAAGTTAATAATGTTTTTGACTTTCACAAATTTAATGTGTGTAGTTGTGTATGTGTGTGTGTGTATGTATCTGTTGCTTTCTGATGGCACATACACGCATTGACCCATGTTGATTGCACGTACGTATTAATTCTTCTCGTAATGTATTTGATATTGTGATGATTTTGCAATAGAGTGATGCTTTTTCAGTGTGGTGTGTGATTGTAGACGCATCCAAACCTGTCCAATCGTGCTACTACGCACAGTATACTGCTGCTATACTGTACAGGTGTACCCATATCTTTGTATGTGCGCATGTATTCACAGTCATTTATAGTGCTCTTAATTTGTATGGACTATTGCGGACACATGCAGGTATTGTATGTGTGGTATGGCATGGGATTGAGCTCGCGAGTCTCAATTGTTTATGGCGTGCATTGCGTTATATAATTATATGGTGCCTACTGTTTTCCACATGCCTGCATGTAAAATTTACCCATATAATTAGGGGGCAAGCTGTTTTCCAGTTAAGAAATGCACCGATCATTCCTTGATTTCAAGACAGGGAAGTCACGCCTTCCTAAACTTAAGTATGTATATAATTATGTTCACATGCAATAGAGTGTATGTATGTACGTGTATTTGATATCCATGCAATCCCTGCATGTATGCATGTATGTATCAATGCACTGGAGCTGCACATGTGAAATTCTTCATTTTTTAACTATATTATAGCAGATAAACTATATTATGGGAGATATATTATATATATATATATATATATTATATATATATATATACAATATATGTATTATACAGCTACTTATATTTTAGCACATTAAACATACATGAAACGCATGTATGCATTACCGCGTAGTCTCACATATATACAGCCCATGCAGACCTCGATCGATCTGTTTCGCCTCCTTGCATGTTGGGTGACTATGACTATTTTGCCGATGGATGACGTCATAGTCACTGAAGGATCGAGGCAATCAAAGTAGCAGACTGGGCTACGCGAGAGTAGTTACCACGTATATGACAGGGATGCGATACTGCACATTTTGCTGTGAGTATATAGTCACACAAAGACCTGAGACACCTCTTGTCCACATGGCACTGCATGCATGGTTTATATCAAAACCCTCATTTACCCAACCACACAATCCCCCGTATATATATATGGGACCAAGATGGGACTAATTATGTTTCTGGTGCAGTTTATAGCTATACTAGCTCGATCTGCATGATCGAATTATTGGACACATGGTAATTGTCTGACATATATATCTATTATGAAGAACAGGACATGGTTGGATTAAACGATCAGTGCGTGTCGTCTTAATTATGGCATGTAATGGAACAGATGTAATTTTATTCCGTAACATGCAATTTAATCTCCTTATAAGATTAGATGTATAATATGAGGAACAAACGAAGGTGCAATTCTGATCACTAGTTATAGATATAGTCTCATTCCTAGCCCAATCTGCCCGCCATTTTATTACCCAACATCCGCACCTGCCATTTTATTACCTGCAATAAAATGGTGGGCAGATATATAATTATTATACCAATTGAATAGCTTCCTATAAAGAGGACTATATATATTAGCACAATCTGTACCAGGAGACCATGAATTCTTTTATCTATGCATTTCTTGTCCAACACCCCCCCCCCCCCCCCTCCATGAGGCTAGCGCTATAGCTGCAGAAATGTCCGACTTATAGTACAGTGCGTGGAACCTCTTATAATAAACTCCAGTTGCAAGTAGCAAAAACCTCTCTACAGCAGACTAGTTTTAATTTGTGGGTCCCATAGATTGTTATGCATGTAAAATAACCTCTGAATAGTGGAAACCTCTGTATAACAAGCATTTTCTCGGGTCCCAGTGTCCACTGCATGTACACGTAAACATATATTACATACCTATAAATTTAATATAATTTCATTCATATTATCAGAAAATAACTTTCGAAAGTCAATAACATTGTAATAATAAAGATACACTAGAAAATAACTAGTTCTTACAATACAACCACACATAACCATAGTCCTGTATGTTGGTATACAAAGGCTCTGTGAAATCATAGACACTCCAACCTCTACAATAGTCACATAAACACACACAAAAGTTCACACCACCAGATACGCTACAACCATAAAAAGATGAAAAATGTGTAAAGAATTTGATGAAAGTGATAACTGCTAAACCAAAGACAGCATAACACAAGGAATGAGCAGGGTTAAAAATCTACATCTGCAGCAAGTTAAAAAGGAAGATCAATTTCCAGTTGGAACATACATTTTTATGCTAGAAAAAAGACTTTAGAGACTGACACACGCCCTAATCTGTTGTTTCTCTTCGTGAGAAATGCCCGAAAACAAGAACTTCAGTACATCCAGATCCTGTCTGCCTGCTTGCAATACCCCCAGTACCTGCTGCAGCTTCTCATCTCGCTGTGACGAGGAGGTCCCTTCAATTAACCCGAGCCTGGACATACCATAGAGAGTCTTGGCTTTCCCAAGCCATTCATTCTTGGCTGCCAACACATACTGGTCTACAAGCTTGTCCGAGAAGTGCTGGTACTGCACTGCACTAACATACTGGTGAAGTAGAGTTGGATACACACCGTACTGGTCAAGAAACTCGGATTTCTTCTTGTTCAGGAGAAACTTGTACTTGTAAAGACGATCTGACCGTACAATAGACCCTTCACCACTTGAGCTGCTTGTTGAAGAAGGCGTGGGGGTGGGTGGAATGGGGCTGGATGAGTCCTCAAGTGGTGGGAAGATGTCCAGAATCACACAATCTGGACTGTTTGCCACCTCATCTGGGACATCAACACCTACATTTAGACCTAACAGATTACAAGTGAAGCGATAGGACTTGAGGTATAGGGAACTGTAGGGAACAGCCCTACAGCACTTTGACGGGAGGATGTCGGAAAGGATGGTGAGGATGGATACCACGGTGGACTTCTCACAACCTCGGATGATGACCAGGTCTCCCTTCAGTACATGACAGGTAAGTTGAAGAAATGTCTCCAGACCAAGTAGATTGTACAGCTGACGAAGAGAGCGAACAGGAGCACCATTGACAGATTCCTTTGATAGTAAACTGCAGTTTTCAGAGAGTCCTCCAGGAGACAAAACCTTGGATGGTCCCACTTGTGTTGGTAGGTCAAGTGTTTCGTAGCTCTCGCACCTCTCTTCCAGAGTGGGAGGAGGAGGGGACATTGATGGAGAACGCGATGAGTCCAGGTTTGGTGGCCATTCTTCAGCACGCTCCCTCCATTTGGTCCCTCCAGCTTGCAAGATGAAGATAAACTCCTGATGCAAGTCCTGGAATATACTGTCGTAGTTAATGAGGGTGACTAGAGATCGAGCAAAGTCGTCTTTGTGCAAGACTCTTCTTTCACAACCGTTCTTGCCAGTAAATCTTATACTGCTCGAACTGGTGTCTCCCTCCTCTCTGGTGTACACTTTGGAGGCTTTGTCTTTCAAGCTGTGAACAATTCTTCGGAATAAACTAACCAGGAATATCCACGAACTGATCAAATGGTACTTGTCCTTCATTACGGCTATTAAACTGTAGCGTCTGCGTTTTCCGCGGGCTTTGAAGTCGTCCAAAAAGAACTGGAAGGACAAGACATACACGTCTGGCGCCTCCCCGAATATCATTGGACCTTCGAATCCTTTGGGACCTTCGAAGCTCAAGCTACCGAGGCATGCTTGTCGTAGTACGGCAAACGATTCCTTTTCCAGGGGTTTCTGGCAACTAAGGAAGTAAATGTTAGACTTGTCATCGTGTGATACGAGCCCGGGAGTGCCCGGGTCCAAGGAACGACACGCGTCACAAACTTTGGGTAGTGATATTCCAGAGTCTTCGAGATCTGAAGAGTCCCGCTTCGAGCTTTTTGAAGGTAATGTAGCCCCGTAGAAGCTCTGTGCATCGAACACACCGTGAAACGCCTGAGTACAGAGCATTATTCTCGGCCCATGTTGCTCACAAAAGTGACAAAGAGCAATAACCGCATTCATGATGAACTTCGAAGCATCGACTGATTTTAGGGAGAATAAGTCTGAAACGTTCGACTAGCAAGTTATTTCTTCTCCCTCCTGTCCCTCGGTTGTCTGAACAGATGTCATGAGGACAGTGATGTTGGTGTCACAAGACAGTAGATTCACGGTCACATGACAATGTAGGGAGGATGCACGTGTTTAGGACGTGATCAGGCGATTATCGGGGAATCCCCTTACCCTTCGCAGTTCTGGTAATCGTTTCGAAAGCATCGAGCATGTTGTCGGTTGTGTAAAACTACTTTTGATATCTATAGCGGTACATCACCTCGCTGGTGGTAACCAAGGGCCTGGAGCAGCTGCAATAACCTTTATCCTGCTGATCACAGAGCATCCTCAGTGTCCGTTTTCCCAAACAAATTTCGGGGACGTGCTTTTGAAGTAATGTTGTTTGCGGTGATTGTGGCTAACCTTGTAACACAAGTAAGCCATCGTTGTTCCAGTGCTGGTAAAATGCTTGTATATTTACTGCGGCTGTTTCTGAGTCCTTTTGGCTTCGTGTTCCTTTGTCGCCAAACAAATTTCAGACAGAGTATCTATGATGGTAGGCACCGTCGTTCACGATACCTTTTTCCGCATTGTTTTATGTGGACTTGCAAGTTGTCTGTATCGAGATTGTAAACAGCACAGCACACTAATCCTTTTGTTAGCATTTACTGTTGAAATCTGTCAATGCCCTCCCCCGACCCTGTACCGTAGTGCTGTCTATCTGGCAAGTGTACAAAATATTATAAGTAATATGGCTCTGAGCTGTGTCAGGTAATTTTTATATCCTACTCTTGCCAGACATGACCTGTGTACATGAGACTAGATAATACTGAATGTCAATGCATATTCTGTTCACTACATGGACAGTGCGATACTTTCCATGTGACATGACAACATGATGCTCTCCATGTGACATGACAACATGATGCTCTCCATGTGACATGACAACATGATGCTCTCCATGTGACATGACAACATGATGCTCTCCATGTGACATGACAGCATGATGCTCTCCATGTGACATGACAACATGATGCTCTCCATGTGACATGACAACATGATGATCTCCATGTGACATGACAACATGATGCTCTCCATGTGACATGACAGCATGATGCTCTCCATGTGACATGACAACATGATGCTCTCCATGTGACATGACAACATGATGCTCTCCATGTGACATGACAACATGATGCTCTCTATGTGACATGACAACATAATGCTCTCCATGTGACATGACAACATGATGCTCTCCATGTGACATGACAATATGATGCTCTCCATGTGACATGACAATATGATGCTCTCCATGTGACATGACAACATGATGCTCTCCATGTGACATGACAACATAATGCTCTCCATGTGACATGACAACATGATGCTCTCCATGTGACATGACAACATGAAGCTCTCCATGTGACATGACAACATGATGCTCTCCATGTGACATGACAATATGATGCTCTCCAGGGCCGCATTTAGGGGGAACGGGGGGGGGGGGGGGCATTCGCCCCCCTTGGAGATCTTTTGCCCCCCCTTGCAGATCTGCTGCCTCCCTAAACTTGTCTCAGCATATACACTAAGGGTTTGTGAAAGGTAGAATTTACTGGAAAATGGATGAAAAACAAGCTTTTATGCTATAATTTTGAAAAATTTTCTCAAGACCACTGTCACCAATCCCATAACCCCCTTGAATTATACATAAATAGCATTGTTACCTACTGTATAATACCCCCTCTCCATACATAGCATTGCCACCTATAATACCCCCCCCCAGTCTCTGTAGACCTATATTGTACCTCCCATATTGCATTGCCCCCCCCTAAGATTTTAGGAAGCTCAATTTGCCCCCCCTAGCTCCGAATCCTGTATGCAGCCCTGCTCTCCATGTGACATGACAACATGATGTTCTCCATGTGACATGGCACAGCATGATGTTGTATCATTTCATGTGGTGTACATACGTATGTATGTATACGATGCACAACTGCTGTGTGTACTCAAGTCCTGCATACGTACGTATGTAGACATCACTCTGTCCTGCCCTACCAGGCAAACATTGATGAATTGCATGAATCTTATGTTTAAACCCTGTGTCCGAGGGTGATTTTTGTATCATTAGTATCCTTAGAACTTGCTTATGACTTGAATAATAATGTCCCCTTCCCACACACTAGGTTTAGTCCTACATTGGAGTTGACCGTGAGGCTTGAACTGTTGTGACTGCACCATACAAACATGTGTACTTAGTTAAATACTGCAGCCATTTGGTATTTACATGCATTGCATCTATCATGGTTTCTGTTGGCATGCATGCATTAAGCCATTGGTTGGTATATTTAAGTTTGCTGATCATGTAGCTGTACTGTTTGGTGTTAGGGTTTAGGGGTGGGTTAGGGTTAGGGATGGGTTAGGGTTAGGTATTGATAGATTGTGGAAAAAGCATGCGTGGTCTGAAGATCTTGCTTGGTCTTGGTGGCATAATGGACTATCTTAGGATTCCTACACAGAATCTGAGATGTGTTTTAGGATCTGCAATGTTTGTCCATTCATGTGGTGTAGTTCAGGATTGTGTACATGATGTACATGTTTTGGTTGTGTATATGATGTACATGTTTTGGTTGTCATTTCAGTGCGGATTTGGGCTTACTCCAGTGGTGATCAAGAAGTTTGCTGCTTTGTCAGGAGCAAATCCTCTGATATTCTGTTTGTACAGGTGAGAAGCGTTCTTTTCTGTGTTTCAAATGTACCCTGATTCTGCTGGCTCAGTTGACAGATCTGATTACATGATGATGTAAATTTGTTTCTCTTTTTCTGTTGCAGAGATAGTCTAGCCTTTCCAGTGTTTCTCCTTGTTTCACGAGTGATGGAGCGAAAACTTATTTTTCCGTCATTAGCACAAATTCCTGTGAGTATGTAGAATTGTACTAGCCACAAGTTACAACAAAGGAAAGTGTACGCACATTGTTTGCAAAGTGTGATAGGATGTGGTCTATGTCATGATCAACCATGCAGGGAGTGCAAGTACTTTCATATGCATCACAGGAGTAGGAACAGGGGGCAGGGGGCCTTTGTCCCCTCACTTTTAGCAAATAGGGTCCCAATACATGTGTCGTCATGCTGTTGTTGTTATACGTATGCTCTACGTCTAGAATCTTCTGGCCCCTTCCCTGGTATGGGTGTTCCTATGCCCCTGTCATGTCATGTATTATGCATGTGGTGGTTTATGTATGTGCATAATATGCCAAGCTATCTTGACAGGGTTAGTTGTCTAATTGCTGTTCAGGTCCTTTTTGCTCTTGGGTTCTTTGGCTCTTATGGAAATCAGGTGCGTATGTATGTACTGTATACTTACATGTTCATACATGAATGTCATGTTTCATGCCTAGTTTGTCCTAAAACTGGTTGCCTTCACAGATAATACATGCATACATATGTACGTATGTAACAGTTTATATCATCTGTAGTGCAATAGGCCTAAAAATGCAGCTGATTTTGCCACACATACACCCGTCCCCGGAGTCAAAGAAGGCTGCTGTATTTGTTTCCCCAAGAACATTTTGCCCCCACCCCCTGTCCCATGAAAACTGCCTAAAAGGATGAGCTACAACAAAGGAATGAACCAATGTGTATAACTCTATCCAGTCACTTGTATCAAAGTGTGCAACAAATGTGTTTTTTGATGACTGTTTGTTTCTGTCTATTCAGCTCCTGTATATACTTGGGCTCTACAACTCCAACCCCAATATAGCCAGTACATTTGGAGTGAGTATGCTTGTTTGCACACATGTAGTGTTGTACATGTGGCTAATTAGATGTGCGTATGTACGTAATAGATTGTGACCATTTGTGGTAAAACCTCACCTGTTGAATGCTCCCTTAAAGACACTTGTGCAACTTACGTATCTTCATCTGTGACCAAATTAAGAAGAAAAGTCACTATTGTGTGAGACCATTCCAGTCTACCCACAAGCCCTGTTACTTACAGCACAAGGTGATTTCAAAAAGGGGCTTGTGACTAAACAAATGCTGTTCAGACAGACACTCAGTGTCACTAATACAATTTCAAATCAGAATAATCACTTTTTGCCAGCAACATACATATTACGTATGTGCTGATGATTTTATTGTTTTATCACTTTTAGAATAGTCCTTTTCATCTGTTGTAGAACACTCTTCCTGCTTGGGCAGTATTGCTGGGTATCTTGGTCAAGTTGGAGCCTTTTGACTCGAAAACGGTAATGCCTCGTATTGCATGTTAATTCTTACTATGCTCTGTGTGTGATGGGATTGATCAGTTTCTGTCTATGGCTTGTTGTGTACCAGTTGTCGTCTTCCTGCTAGGGCAATTATACAAACAGAGGGTTCTGGTTTCATGCCAACATTGTAACATCCATTATTACTGCAAACAATGCTGATATTCACCTTTACCCTCCTCGTATAACTCCAAATAGCTAACAGTCCTTCACACCTCAGCCATTAGGGAATTTGTGGTGATACCATCAGCCATGGTTGTTCTTTGTTTGTCAACCACAGCTATATTCATGGGTGAAAATCGTTAGCATCATTGGAGCAGCAGGTACGCAGATTGTGTATACGTACGTATGTATGTACTGTACACACAGAAGGACCTCTTTAGCACGAAACACGGGGATCAACTGTGCTAAAAGATGTAAACAGAGCTGGATCTTATGCTTGGATCTGCACTTGGATTTGGCTAGCACTTCATGTGAAAAGATACGTACTTAGACAAGCCATAGATCTACGTATGTACGAACCAATTTCATGTTGGCCAATAATTATTTCATGTTAACGAGGTTTGACTGCTATTGATACATTTTGTATCCTTGTATGTGTGTACATATGTACATACCCTAAATTGGGAAATTTTCGTGACCAATAATATTCGCAATTTTCGCGAATTGACTTCACTCGTGAATTTTTTTGTCGCAAATATTCCTGCACACGTTCCAAAGTATAGGTATAGACAATGTATGGTGAGACTCGCGAAATATTTAGTCATGAATTTTTCTGCCTACCAGATATGGCGCCGATTTGCAAAATTTACTGTTCGTGAATATTTTCCAATTTAGGGTATGTAGGTTATGCGCATCAGCACTATACACTCAAACATCTCTATAATGAACCATGGATGTAATGAACTCTCTGATATAACAAACACAGACCTTAGAATGTACGCCTATTTACTCTATTATAAATGACCCCTGATGTAGTGAACACCCTGATATAGTGAACACCCTGATATAGTGAACACCCTGATATAGTGAACCTTTGAGTTTTCAGTGGTCCTGAGGGGGTTCGTTATGGAAAGGTTTGACTGTATTTGGTATCCAAGCATATACCGTATACGCTTTAATTTTCGCGTGGTTTAATATTCGCGGTATTCGCGGATTGGAAGCCATCCGCGAAAGTTTAGACCCACGAAAATTTAGATCGGGCTCTTATGCAATGGCAAAACATAGCCGTCCGCAAATATTAAAACGCGAAAATCGCTAAAAGACAAAATCCACGAAATATACACCCCACGAAAATTAAAGCGCATACGGTATTAGTCTGGCTTGCTACAACCATCCCAGTGGGTCGGTCGTAGCAAGCCAGACTAAACATAAATTTGCAATCAATGTATATCATTGTGTGTACCTGTATTCATTGCAAAGGTTTGTATACCCTTGTTATTTTTCTTTAGCTGGAGCAGTTGAAATTACACTCACAAGTGGTCTAACTGGTGGAGGGGAAGGCATTGCTGAAGAGGAGTTCTCTACTGCAAGAAATGCTTCCGAAGCCCGGCCATATTCACACCTGGTGTTGGGATGTTTTCTCCTGTTATTCAGTGCATTTTGTATGGTGAGTGGGCTTGTATTGTGGGTGTATGTTTTTCATATCTACAGTGTAGTAGCTGTAGTACATGTGGATAGGGGCACAGTTACATCAGCTGTAGCGCACCAGGGCCATACTGCATATATCTATATACATACTGTACGTATGTACTGAAATACTCAAACATACGTACAGACTGTACATACGTACCTACGTACATACTGTACATACATATGTACATACTTGCGTACCACTAGCGATTCATAGTATTGTTTGCACACTCTGATGGTGGTGTCTATTGTTCTGTGAAGATGTATGATAGCCATACACATGGTTGCAATATACAGTGGAACCTCCAAATAGAGGGACAATATGCATACATACTGTGCATATTCAGCTACTGGCTTTATCCTTTGTAGAGAGATTGTCCCCTTTAGGAGGTTTGAAATGTACTAGAATGCCGTCTGGTACTGTGGTGGGTAGGGGACATTTTGGGACTTTGAGCTGTGCCCGTAGTAGAGAGATTTGTTCTTACGTATGTGTCCCTTTTTGGAGAGTCCGTCATCGGAAGGTCCTACCTTAATACTATTGTGAAGGCTGTATAGTCACTGTGACGAAGTATTGTAGTATTCTCTGAACTACATACGGACAGTGAGTATGCAGCATGTCAATGCTTGCACATGTACACAATGTATGTACGTATGTACATTAGGGCGTGTTCACGGTAGTAATTTTCAATTATATTTTGATCCAAGATAGCCAGCCAAACAATGAAGTACATACGTACAGTACATACGTACAGTACATACGTACTTTACATTCATGAGTGTATGCTGTAGGACCTGTACATTCATGAGTGTATGCTGTAGGACCTGTACATTCATGAGTGTATGCTGTAGGAACTGTACATTCATGAGTGTATGCTGTAGGAACTGTACATTCATGAGTGTATGCTGTAGGACCTGTACATTCATGAGTGTATGCTGTAGGACCTGTACATTCATGAGTGTATGCTATAGGAACTGTACATTCCAGACATTTCACAGCTCAAACTTGTGTATCTGGACATTGGATGGCCCTGCTTCAAAGGCCGTGCATTAGCTGCAGCCCATCTCTTGGTACCCGTCTTCTCCTGGCATGTATCGTAGAAGGGAGGTTTTGCAATTTGTTCCTTTAGTAGTGAGTGCTTGCATGCATGGGCATTATTTCCACAGTTTTGTAGGATTCCAGCTCTCCACTCTGATGTACACTGTACTAGTGAGTGCAGGTATATTTCATGTGATATTCTACCTTGCGTTTTGATGTGTGTTGTGTACGTACGTATCTTTATGTACCTTTGAGTTTATCTCTACGTAGAAATTACGTATTTATGTGTTTGTTTGTTTAGTGTTTTTGTTCGGTTTATAGACGATGTAATAGCTACTTATGCTTGCTGTGATGCTTTCTACACACTGTTTAGAACCCCTTGTCCATGCCAGTGAACGCAGCGTATTCACCCTTTACTCTACATTGAATTGTGCACATGTATACGCACGCACCTCTGCATTACAGTGCATGAGCCCATGCATCGCAGATTTAACAATACATGTAAATAGGAAGACACAATTTTCCATTTTGTGATGCACATGTACATACGTACATATGTTAAGGATTTTTAGATTGCTCAAGTTAAGAATTTAAAGTATTTTGTGATGATATTTGTGTTCTTTCAGTCAATGGGTAGGGTATATGTGGATATTATGAGACAGAGGATTTATGAAACACTTTCACTGATCGTCTTTAAACCTGCAAGTGTCTCATAATGTCCTCTGTCTCTTAATATCTACAAATACCTTACATGTGTGTATGTGGATTGGTGATACCATACGTATAATATTATGTTGGTATGTCTGGCTTTGTTCCCTGAAAAGGAGCTACTGTTGACTTTTCTTGTATTTTAGGCTCTTCACTTGGTCCTACAAAAGCTGCTGATACAAAATTCAGTATCAAAACTGATGGGTAAGCTGTACATGCTGTATGCACAGTGTGTACTGTAGCGTTGTAGCTCTACCTGAGTGTGTAGCTGTGAGCAGCACGAAGTATATACCACACATGCATTGGGAGACATGCATTGGGAGTGGATGAAGTGCACTTAATGCCAAATGGTGATTTTAGCATTTGTGAAATGCATACGTACATACATACAGTGCACGATTGTAGCAAACACTGCACTGACAAATTTCTGGCTATAGCAAAGCTCAGGTCAATGCCAGGGTTGTATGTGGTAGTAGAACACAGTGTTGGCTGTGTATAGGAAAATTCTGATAAACAAAACTTTTGTGTGAGATTTTCACTTTCCTGTACTGTTTCAGTGTTCCACTGCATGTGCAAATGCAGATTCTGCGATCAACAATTCGTGTGGTAGTACGTACGCACATTATGATGTACTGGTTGGATGTATCTATAGTTGCCGTATCTTCTTGTAGAGAACTGGAAGGGCTATCCCATGAATATTATGTCTTGGTCTTATGGTTTTGGGGCATTCTGTTATGCCCTGTCCTCTTTGTACTTCGTGCATCAAGGGGAATTGGAGGTCTTTCTAATGCCTTTTAAGGTATGTAAAATTTGATGTGGATATGCATCTAAGATGTGTATTTACTGTAGGTAGGTATGCGTACACATACTTGTACAAACATTTGTGTAAGTGTACCCTTTTGCTTTGTGTACACATTGATTCTTTCCTGTTGTGCTGGCTCTATGCAGGAATATTACTGGATTGACTTCATTTTCTCTTGTGCTTACATACATACACCAATGCAATCACATGATACACACACACATGCATGCATACACACACACACACACACACACACACACACACACACACACACACACACACACACACACACACGTACACACACACACGTACACACACACACACACGTACACACACACACACACACACACACACACACACACACACACACACACACACACGCACGCACACACACACACACACACACACACACACACACACCACTGCAGGCTGTCTATTCTCTTGCTTATACGATTTTAATAACATCGGTGACGTGTTATCTTTGTCTAAGTTGGGCCAATTATCACTCATCTCCTACACTAGTAACTGCTTTTTGGCCAGTACAGGTGGGTACTACCTTGCTTCATTATTTTTATTCTACGTTGTATGTTTTTCTGTATCCAAAATATGTACGTTTGTGTATACGTATGTGTAGTATTATATATGTGCATTGTTTTGCTTATGCATATTTTGTGCAAGATGTTTTACCGTGAAATTTTAATTCCCCACAAATTGTTTTGGAAAATTTGAGTGAATTAATGAGTTTGGTGATTACCCAAATCAAAGTACAGCCTTTTCAAGAAATTTGTGCACAAAATCGATGGCAAATAAAGGGTTTGGTGGCTAATCAGTGGCAGATTAATGAGAATTTGCTGTAGTACGTATATACACTTGTATTTGACACTGAATGCAGGATGATTTGTAATACGTATGTAAGTGGATCTGAGAGAATGTATTTTATTTGTTATTCAAGATGCTGTGCTATTGTCCCACTGAAGGCATTGTGGTTGCGTGAGTGGACTTGAGGGAAGAGCCATCTTGGGGAATAGCATACATAGTGAAACCTCTGTATTAAGGACACAATTGGGACCACAGTAAGCTGTCCTGTACAGTGAAGCCTCTGTATTACGGACACCATTAGGAGCACAGTAAGCTGTCCTGTTTACAGAGGAGTCCTTATTTCGGAGGTTTCAAATGTGCACATGTCAATGTGTAGGACTTCAAAGGGACAGAACAATGGTGTCCTGTTTGAGGAGGTTTCTGCATTTCTGAGGTGTCCTTTAATAGAGAGTTCACTGTACTCTTGTTGTAGCAACTTAATGCCCTTGAAGTGAAAAAATCCTCATTTGAAATGTTTCTTACAAACCTTCACACTGCTGGTGTCTGAGTGCATGCACCATGCTCTGTGTCTACTGTGTTTTACATGTGTATGTACATATGTACATGTATATGCATTGCAGGAATGTATTGAGCTGCTGTCATTTACGCACATCACATGAATATCCATTGCAGGTTGTTGTTACCATGGTTGCAGCATATTACATCACTGGAGACGTCCTGCACTCAGTAGTAAGTGTTTCAGAACTCACGTATGTTCAGTATACAGCAATTCCATTTACAGCATGTGTATGTAATTACTAATTTTCAACCGAATATACTTATGAATTTTTGTAATGAAAACTTTTGATCACCATTATCTCAAAACTGGATAGGCCACGCCCCCCCCATACTTAGGTTCTGTCTGACTTTGCATGAGTACAGTACATGTCCTTGGTTGTCTATGGTAGAGAGGTGGAGTGCATGCATACATATTATGTATATGTGTGTATAGTACATATTAATACGTTGCTATATACACATATGTATATACGTAGTACATGTTAGTACATTGCTATATGCACATACGTATGTATGTATGTAAGTAGTACCTGCACACGTACGTATGTGTGTATAGTACGTGTTAGTATATTGCTATATACGTATATTGTGTGGGACATTTGTGCATGGCTGTCTGTTATGTAGTTTGGCTTCTTTCCGATAATTTTGATGTTTCATATCAACAATGCATCTGCTGTATGTGTGGCTGTAATATAAACAGTCTGTACATATATGTGTCTACGTATGTGTGTGTGTGTGTGTGTGTGTGTGTGTGTGTGTGTGTGTGTGTGTGCGTGTGTGTGTGTGTGCTATTACAGTCAGACTTTGTTAGTACATACGTGTCATCAAGGGCTAACTGAACAAGTACTTACAATCAGTGTCATTTTCAGTGCTGTACGTGTATAGGGACAGG
>CAUJGJ010000079.1:64400-86400 GCA_963170055.1 Halisarca cf. caerulea | reverse complement strand
GAACTTAAAGTTTAGTCATATGCCAGCATGTGACAGAACCATGATGATGACCAAAAACGTCACTAAACATGGATTCACTAATCTTATACGCCTGAATAACAGCCTGAATCACAAGATAAATGCATGAATAATATTATATAGGCGGCACAAAATAACATTTCATCACTATGCAAAGATATAGAAGCACTATCATAACACATCTGTGGACATGTCCCATAAGCACAATTATTAATTACAGATTGAATTACACATATGAATGTGTGCAAAAATTAGTACACCTTACCAAGATTTTATTTCAACAAGTCACTGTACTGATTGTAGCACATGACTTAGCCTCAAAATAACCAAAAATCTATCTCCTTAGGGGGAGAAATGTCCACAGGTACAAAAGATATACATCTCAGCTGCAGTATATAGTTGATGGTAATTGTGTAGTGTGCTTCAAATAGCTAAAGAATACCAACTACCATTACAACTACTCTGAGACTGAAACAGCTCCATTACAATTACATTACCATTACCAGCAATGTATACGTAATTACAATTGATTACAAATACTAATTACCATTACCACAATTAACACTGTAATTAACCTAGAACGGCTCTTATAATGTTGATTTGCAATGTTTAAGGCATTAAATAGTGTTAGCTAAGGCATGAAATAGTGTTAGCTGTAGAGTTTAGAGCAATTTAAATATTTTGCAAAAGAATTCAGATCTGGGCAAGGGGGGTGACCCCCCCTTACATCCACCTTTGACATGGAAAAGTTGTACACTGCAAATGGCTTGAAGTTAATTGGCAGCAAGAAACTGTCTCCAGCTTGTTACCGCAAGTAGCATCCAGCTGCAAACTAAAATTCAGAAAGAACATCCAGTTATGTCACAAGCCAGTATGTGACAGAGCAACTGTGAATGTCATTTAAAACAGAAAATGTCACTTAACGCAGATTCGGCATTCCTATACACCTGAATATTAGCCTGAACCACAAGATGACTGCATGATTAATAACTTTTTGGCGTAAAAACATAACATTTTATCACTGTGCGCTTTTAGGAGAATATTATAACAATAACAAAATGAAGTGGAATGTCCCACATGCGAGGAACATTCCATTTCATTTTGTATACATACATACATACACTTAAAAACTAGAGGACACAGCATATAATTACAGTTGAAGAATATATACATAGATTCTGAATAATTATATTTCATGGACAATATTGTATAAACCATGGTTCCCAGGTTTTTGTGCTTATATAAGACCCAAATGTCGAGGTCGGAGAAAGTTTATCCTCAAACTTTCAATGACTGAGACTGAGGGTCGGATATATGTGTGCGCAATACGCCTGGCAGCCACGGTTCATATGATATACTGTACTTCCTCTAAAAATTCGGGAATCTAATATTCGACAGTGCAGCCTGATTATGCCTTCTAATCCTTCTAAAAATTCGAATTTTGTATGATTCCAATATTCGGGGTAGACCCTCTAATTTCGCCAATTGATTTTCTGTATACACCTCCACAGATAAGTGAGAACACGTGTTTCCATTAATTGTAATTTTGTTTCTTGAGAGAACAAAGATAGTATTATCTTCGGTTGGAAGAATGTCATCTGACAGTGAGATTGAGATTACCGGCTATAGAGACCCGCCGCCATCCCCCGAGCGCATTGACTTGACCGCAACGAAGACAAGAAAGAGACAGAGCTCTCTTTAAGATTTCATTGCGAGTCCAGGACAGTCATCATCAACGCAGTGGCCATCATTTCTGCAGAGTTACAAGCCCCATTGTCCATTGAACAAGAGTCAAGCGGCATCCGTTTCAAAACGTAAGGAAATAGTAGTGCCAAAGGAATCTTCGGATTCTGAGGAAGAACGTGCTGTGCATGCTCCACCTCAAAAAAAAGCTAAATTCTAGAGGAAAGTATTGTGCACATACATTGCAGTTTAAACTCAAAGCCATTCAAGCTGTGCAGGCCTCAGATGTTAGGACAGTAGCCAAGCAATTTAAACTACCACGTTCAACACTTGAAACATGGGTGAAAACTTACAGCCAGGATAACTTAAAAGAATGTAAATCCTCTAAAGGTAAGGGCAAGAAAGGTGCTCACTTTAAAGCAGGAGCTGGAAGACCTCTTACCTACCCCGAAAGCATGGATGCTGAATTAGCTGAGTGGGTCCTGCATCAAAGAGACCTTCAGCGACCTGTTTCCATCCTAATGCTCAAAGCAAAAGCAAAAGCTATAGTTAGTAGCAAACATCCTGCTTTTCGGGCTTCTAAGGGATGGGCTGAAAAGTTTATGCGGAGACATAGCTTATCACTTCGAGCCAAATTTACACGTCCGTATACGTATCACAAAAGTTGCCATCTGACTTGGAGGCTAAACTAGAGCGTTTCCTTAAACAGGTCCAAGTGCAGCACAAGGCCATTGATTATTCACCAGACAGGATTATTAACATGGATGAAACACCCATGTTCTTTGACCTTATTCCTGGCAAAACTCTCTCTGCTAAGGGCAAGAAGCAAATCCTGGTACGAGGGACAAGTGGATCGAAACGACACTTTACGGTTGTACTTGCATGCTCAGCATCTGGTGACATGCTCCCACCTATGATAATTTTCAAGGGCAAGCGTGAGGTCAATCAAAAACCACCATCTGGATATGTGGTCACTGTCCAGAAGAAGGGATGGATGGATGGAGATCTCATGAGTACATGGCTGAAAAAGATTGTTTTGCCATACACAAAGAAGCAGAAGACCCTTCTCATCTTGGACAGCTTCAGTGCACATGCCGATGCTCGATTTGCCTTGCTAGCCTCCAAGCATAACATTAATCTTGCTCTTATTCCTGGTGGCTGTACCAGTAAAGTCCAACCTCTGGATGTGTCGCTTAATAAGCCATTCAAAGATGTAGCACGTCACCAGTGGATTGACTTTGTCACAAGCAGTGCAAAGACCACAGAGAGTGGTAATCTGAAGGCAGCCAGTAAAGAACAAGTTGTAGCATGGGTACAAAAGGGTGTGGACTACCTGAAAGAGCACCCAGAAATGATCCGAAAGGCCTTTCTGGTTTGTGGTCTATCCAACAAAGTGGATGGCTCAGAAAACCAATATATCAGGTGTGCAAAAGAACTGTCAGTGTCAGTTCCATATGATGATTCTGAGGAATCTGAATCAGAGGGTGACCCTTTCGCTGAGTCTGACAGTGACCAAGACTCTAGCAATGAGGAATGCAATGCTAGTGATGAAGACAACAGTAGCAAGGAAGACTACACAAGTGATTCAGAAGAGGAAAATGGCACAAGTAGCAAGAAAGATTATACGTACTAGTGAATAATTCTCACATTACAATATTGCTGTAGTGTTGGACCTAGTAGTATTAGTATTGCTTTCTTTTTCTTTGAGTTTGATATACTGTACCCAGTATTACACTATGTGAATGTGACCATTAGAACAGGATTGAATTCAAAGATATGCAGTCATTTAAACATTGCATGTAACAATCTCCAAAGGTAGAGCATTTGTCCTGTGGCCTACAATTAGTCCTTCTGCTATCTCTACCAGCTTTTTCTTGCCTGACAGCGTCAAAAGGCAAGGAATCTCCATTCCCCCACAGTCTGCCTTTGTATGTTGCCTTGTACCTGTGGTTTCACCAACAATTTCACCTCCGTGTTGGATAAAATGTAAGCAAAGGTTGGAAATCTCACGAGGAAGATGACCCACAATCGTGTCATCAGGACTGCACACAGCGACAGCTTTTCTGTCATGGACATTTCCTTCTTCTGTACGACAAACAAATTCTTCTCCAGCGTCAGGTTTCCAAATTTCTTTGTATACGTGGTACCCTCTAACAACGCAAGAGACGGTAACAAAGGACGCCCTGATGTCAGCCATGTTTTTACAAGGAGTCCCAAAATGGCAGTAAGAACGGATCTATTTTTCATCAAGAGTCTCTAATTTCGTGAAGAGTCTCTGATTTTCGCAAAGCACCTGTCAACAAGAAGACTTAACCTCTTAAAATTCAAAATGTGTGATATGAAACTCCTAAAAACGTCCCGAATTTTTAGAGGAAGTACGGTATACACTGACCCAGAACAAGACTGCCCTGTGATCGCTTCACAATCAAATCACCATCTGTTAAATGTCTTTTGCGGCCAAAATTACCGTTTACATTTACAATTAAAACAAGGTAGAACATCGTTTTTACACACCTAAAAATTTCTGAAGATTTAACAACACAAAACAAAAGTGAAGAGGGAGTACATACATGCGTTCATTTACACCTGAGACCCCATGACTTGGTGACTATACCTAATGTACGACCTGTGCCCAGTATAGGATTGCGAAATTGTCAGTATGTAAATTTATGTATACAGTGAAAACTAGTTAACACAAAGTTGCTTAGCACGAACTATTGCAGAATGCAAATGAATTTGGAAAACCAGGTACTACATAATACAATTTATTTATTCCCACTTTGATAAACAAAGGTTCTAAATCATCGAGTAACTGTTAAAACTAACATCCAGCCATGTTTGTTAATTATAGATGCTGGCATCATATGATGCAAGATCAAAAGATGGCTGCCTGATCAAGAACACCAAAATTAGTGATTTTTGGCTCCATAATCTGTTTCTTTAAGTTACAAATGATGCTTAACACACTATAATATCTTTTAAGGCTAAAACTGTACTAATTGTAAGTTTCCAAAGATTTATTGCTAGAAATTGACAGCTTTTATACCATTCCTCTCTTCATGCTAACAATCTGGAAACACGTAAGGACATTCAGTTTACCATGGACTTCGCCTTAACTGGTTATCCATGTATGTATGTATTATAATATATATATATATATATATATATATATATATATATATGTATATAATATATATTATTATTATTATATATATTTGTTAATCTGATTTGTGATTTCATATATGGATGGTGATAGGAAAAAATGGCGACTCGATGGTGAATTTGAAAAATTTAGTTATTAATTGTTCTTGTAAGCCTGTTTGTTGAATTGAACTGTCAAAATTTTGCTCTCGAATTGGTGATTGATAATTTTAGAAGCTACGACAATAATACCAAAGTTATCTCTTACTCTTTGCAATGCTTTTTGACCATGCCAAAAAACAGATCAACCGCTGCCCGAGGTGTTAGTTCAAGTTGTGGAAGAGACATGCCTTTACGCTTAGATAGTAAGGTGAAGATTCAAAGGCCTATTATCAACAGATGCCGGTTCGGAATAAGCCCTTTGCTTCCAAATTCTGGAGATATTCTTGGAAGCACTAAGAATTCTTCAGGTACCATAGTCGAAATTAGATCCTGGCCAACCTGGATTTAAGATATTGAGGAGGGTGCCACGTCCAGCTAGGAACACCACCACCACAAAGTTGTCTGAGATTTTGAACAACATAACCAGAGAAAATAGCGCTGAAGCTTGGGAACCTTTTCGGGTGGAGGTGCTTACATGTCCCAGCAAGAAGAGGCCATAGGCGCAATCTTGCTGGCATTAAGGCAGTTGGTTGCCACAAGAGCATGGGTCGACATGTAGTGTCAATGAATTAAATGAATGGTATTATGGTATATATTGGAAAATGACATATATACATGGCTACCGTATGGCTATTAAGCGGGCACTCTTTGTATATATATATATATATAGATAGAATTAGATGTAAATGCATTTTTCACAAATTAAACACCATCATCAGGCTTATGTGTAGTGTCACCCTGCAAAATTTAAATCACATGCATATGGTACATAAATGTTGACAAACCTCTGCATCAACTAATTTATGCTTTCCAATGAATTTTTCAAAGAAGTCAAATGGTCTTAGTTTGTCAATTCCTCCAAAATTCCTCAACACTGCATGCCTCAATTGTCCAGTGGTTAGTTGACATGGTGTGTTGCTGCTAACTAGGCAATATAGCATCTTGATAAGACTGCAATACAGGGGAAAGCAAAAAACACACATGTAGCTCTGAACAAAACACTGGATGTATACAGTGAATCTTAAACCCAGGAACTGCTGATCAATATGCATATAATCATCGAACAATATCAAAGATTAGCGAGTCAGACTACAGTACTGCAAACAGTTCCATATCTCCATCTCACTTCAGCCAAATTAATGCTGCCCTCAGCCTAGTATACAATTTCAGGACATTATTCTGAATCACTTTTTGCAGTATACATATATATTATGTATATATATATATATTTATTTATTTTCTTATTAATATATATAATTATTAATTGGAAGTGGTAAAGACATACAGTGGAGTACTATATAAATACATATAACATGAACAAATTAAAAGAGCAAACCTAGATCTACACCTTACTACAAGACAAAATTGATACAGAATTAGACCTTTGTATGATAGTACTGATTCTTTGACACAAAAATTGGTATGAGTGAGTTTCTGAAGATTTGACCTGCATTAAATGGCCTAATTCTTTTAAGAAGGACAGGGCCTCATCACCGAAAGCACCAAGGGTCTCTATATGCCAATGGGTACGGAAAAGTCATTGTAGAGACTTTGTTTCCTGGTTTCTGCACGATTTGCCGTTGCACCTGCCCCTGATGCTGCAATTGAGGTATACGAAGGGGCAAAAGTATCCCGAAAGGTTACGTCCCATGTCAGGGAACGTCCTCTTTTCCATGGAAGGATGGTAACACCGTCAGGACGCTTGCCATCTGATCGGCAAAGACCAACAGGCTCCAGAATGGCTGGTACTTCTGCAACCACCAGAGATCTCTTGATTTCATCATTCAGGACCGTATGACGGGAATGAACGCCAGGTTTCTTTCAGCAATGGAGACCATGTGTACCATTGACATCCACCTGGTCCTCACACTGGGTGCATTTGTGGGTGGAGCATATGGGTACACCAAGTCTTAGTCCAACCCATATTCTCATGCACAGTTTCGTCTTGCAGTCGTAGGCCAAGAGATGCCACTGGTGGAGCAGTAAGCCAAGCACCGGACTCCTTCCTTTGGACAGCCAGCAAGCACCCTTCATCCTGGGGAATGGCAGCATCAAGAAGGACCGAGAAGGCTACTTTCACCTGTGGAGAGTCCCAAGCCTTTTGTTTCTGTACATCTGGTCTTGAAGGTGCCTCCACATTGTGACTCTGAGACCAGAGTGTGAGAGCATTGACCTGGGGTGGATTGGGGAGACCTTGCATGGAAATAGGGAGGATCTTCTGGAAGATACAAGAGCTGCCAGCAGCAGATGCAAGAAATGCAGAGGGTGCCAACATGACAAAGCTCCTGATTCCCAAACCTCCAGATTTGATGGGTAAGGATGCTTGTTCCAGGCTTCATTGCTCAGTTGGATATTGCAAATACACTTAAGTAATGACCTTTGGAGCTGATCTAGATCGAGTAAGATGGAGGACTGGAAACACGGGGCTGTTCTCAGGACATACAATACTTTTGGAAGTGAAAAGGCATTTCTCAATAAACATAGGGCATCCTGAGAGTGCAAAAGTGAAAGTCTCTCTCCCAGCAATTCCAGGGTAGTTTGCTTCACTTCAAGAACCTCATCAATGGACTCCTTGTCCCCAAATAATTGGTGATCCTAAAAGGCAGGCCTTGTCAGGATCCACATGGTGGAAGTCTGGAGACACAGACAGCATGTAGCTTTTAATTGTGGGATCCGAATAGATAACTTCTGATTTCCTGTGGTTCAGAACTAGCCCAAGGTCATCAGCAGCATCTTCTATTCTTCAAAGGTCTTCTACAACTTCTTCAGGGGTATGCCAGACAGCTCGTCACCCTCCAGCACTATCTTAATCAGGTAGATAACATACAACTTTCTTTTGCCATATGACAAAGGACCCCCTATACTATTGATGAGGCTGTACGAGCAACCCTGGAGCTGGAATCATATACCTCAGGCCTAAGCCTGTGTCTGTACAGACCACCCTTGATCCAACCGAAGCCCTGAAACGTATGGAAGCATGGGAAGACGTCGTACTCAAGGCTCTATCACACATAACCACCCGCCTGGAGAAGTTGGAGACTGCAAGTACCACCAGAGGAAGCCAGGATAAGTTCCATGCCCCAGGCCGGGGCCCTCCACCCAAATCACAACTGCCAACACCCGGGAAAGAAGTGACCTGTCTTCAGTGTGGGCGTGTGGGTCATTACGCCAGGGGATGTGCCACCAAGAGACCCAGCAACAAGCCGGGAAACGGGAAGCCCCCGGCATGATGGGCCCTGTGCTGGTGACCTCGTCGGTCACCAACACCATCTCCACAGGTAGATCCTTCCTCCTTCCTGTAACCATTGACCGACAGAGAGTGGATATTGTCATCGACATGGGGTTTGGATACTCAATCCTAAGGGAAGACATCTGGGAAGGTCTCCCAGGTAACCAAGACTTGCGGCCTTGTGACCGTCAACTAGTGGGTGTGAGTGGTGACAGCTTGGACCTCAAGGGAACAGCTAACATCACCATGGAAGTACAGGGTAAGATTTTTATCCTTGAAGTTATTGTGGTCAATCACATTACCACAGGTGCAATATTGGGTTTGGACTTCATGTCCAAAGAGCAGTGTGTCTTGAATGTAGGCCATGGTACGTTGAGGATTGACAGTGCGGGAATTGAGGTCCCTCTTTCAAGGGTACTCACTTGTAGAGATCAGGAACCCTCTGTGTGTCGTCAGGGATTCCTACACTTAGTGTAAACCACCCTTGTGCCAGCTCAAAGTGAACTGGAGGTCTTCACTGCACCGGGAGAGACACTGGGAGAATTAAGGGACTTGGCTGATAGAAGGCAAGTCCACCAGCCCTCATGTACTAATAGCTCGTGTTGTTGCTCAGACATCAGTGGGGAGAGAAACTACACCAATCCGCCTGCTGAACTTGGGTCCGGAGCCAATGAAGTTGTACAAGGGTACCACCCTTGCTACTGCCACCCAGGTTAGCCCATCTGACGTCTGTGAGCCTCTTAATGGCAGTGTGTGTGCTGTGTCAGAGCCCCTATCCCAGGATCTTCATGATGCCCTGTGGGCCCCCATGAGTGATTCGGACAGTCCCCTCGCACACTAACAGAGAGATGAACTGTTTAGCCTACTCAGTAAGTACTCCGATGTGTTTACCCACACTGCTGATTTCGGAAGGACTGGCTGAGTAAAGCATGAGATCCCAACCGGTTCCAATCCCCCCATCAGGCAAACCTTCCGCATAGTTCCACCAGCCCAGCGTCAAGACTGCTGTCCTGCTGAAAGACATGCAGGCTAAGGATGTTATCCACCCCTCCAGTAGCCCATGGGCTTCACCAGTAGTGTTAGTTAAGAAGAAGGACGGGAGTGTCCGATTCTGTGTGGATTACCGCAAAGTCAATGCCGTCACCCGTAAGGATGCCTATCCCCTACCCCGCATTAAAAATTTGATGACACCCTGGACACCCTAGCTGGATCCAAGTGGTTTACCACTTTGGATTTGATCAGCGGTTATTGGCAAGTGGAGGTTGACCCAAAGGACCAACCGAAGACAGCTTTTAGTATACACCTGATGGTTTGTTTGAGTTCAATGTGATGCCATTTGGACTCTGCAACGCACCTGCAACGTTCCAGCAACTCAGGGACATGGTCCTTGACGGTTTGCAGTGGACCATGTGTTTAGTGTACTTAGATGATGTCATAGTCATGGGAAGGACCTTCGAGGAGCACTTGACCAACCTTGCCAATGTTCTGACTCGCCTACATGATGCCAATCTTCGACTGAAACCTCAGAAGTGTGCATTTGCCCGATGGCTATGGTGCTTATGTATCGCATTGAATACGGGACGTATTCTTTGTGGTATAGGGGCCATGTAACAGTGTGACAGTACAATCTGTGCTTGACTCATGTGTGTGTGTATGTGCTTGTAATGAGAATGTGCATGTGTATGTGCACTAGTCCTTCAATCTGTCTAGACTATCTCTATAGATTTACCCTTTTAGTTGCTTACATG
This sequence comes from Halisarca cf. caerulea, assembly GCA_963170055.1. Taxonomy (NCBI): domain Eukaryota; kingdom Metazoa; phylum Porifera; class Demospongiae; order Chondrillida; family Halisarcidae; genus Halisarca; species Halisarca cf. caerulea. Next base: position 76,419 of record CAUJGJ010000079.1, on the reverse strand, counting down.
AAAAGCCATACTAGTTTATCACTTATGGTTTAGTCTTTGTAACTTTTGGTTATGTCACTAGTAGATTGATTGTCTGTCTGGTTATTTTGCAATGTGGAAGTCACCTTTTTGTGCCATGTGACTATTTTATAAGTCATCCTTAATTTCCTTCCACCACCTTTATCAATTATTGTTGAACGTGACTTCCTACTTCAAAGTGTGCTCAAAGTTATCTTGTACCCTTTAATCTTTGCACTCAAATCAATCATATGTTTGCTGCTTTTTGTATTTAAATAGAACACTGAGTTTTGTAGTTAGCTTCTGTGAGTGGTGAATTAAAGTGCTATTGACTTTGCTCCGTTGCTATCGCTCACTATCAGCATCGAATCTGTGATACCCCGCTCGGGTCGCGTTCTTACATCAATAATAATGTATATATATAAATATATGTATGTATGTACATATATATCATGTAGTACGGTAGTACTACATATGTAGGGATGACGCCGAAACAGAATGTCCGCCCATACATTAGAGCCTAACGTATTTGTGCCGAACTCACTTGTGGTACGTTTTAGAGCTCCAAAAACCCCATATATTCTAACGTTTTGTTGGATTTTAGATAGATATAAGTATGCTGAAAATCAGAAAGTTTACATAGCGTAAAAGGTCACCATTTTGGCTTATTATTATTATTATTATTCTCATCTTTTAATTTAAACAAGATAGCAACCACTAGGAGGGACATAGTGACCTAATTTTACCACCATTCTAACTCAATACTTTGCGTGGGGTGCCTTTTAGATATTTAGAAGAAATTCGCTCTGGGGAAAGTAGATTTTCTGGACTCGACTGCAAAATTAGCCTTGTCCGCCATTTTATAATTGGTTGACTTGTATCTGGATGGTCTCTAGTCCAGCCAGCTGTGACCCATGTACATACAAATGCCAGGGTTCGAAAAAGGGGAACGTGGGTCCAGTATCAGCTGCAAGCAAAACCTTTTTGCCAACTGACGGTCCTTATGGAAGGCAAAATGCAACAGAAAAAGTTCTGATCTCAAAAACGATTAGTAAAAAGCTATTTCGGGGCAGAAGTTAAAATTATATCGACGAATTTAAGAAATTTCGATCATGTAAATACCTTAGTAATTAAGTACAACAGTTTACTCAGCATTGCTGTAGACTTTGTTCTTTACTTCACTTCGATCGATATAACGGCACACAAAGCGACATCAAGAGCATCTGAGAGACAACTGCCATCTTAGTAAGAATCCATGTTTGCGATGAAAGCATAGAATTTGGTTACCAAGAATTGGATACTTTGATTTGATTGTTCAGTGGTTATGCAATCTTTGCAACTGATGCTGGACCCTCCGCTTCTCTTTCGGGCACTGGGCGCTTTTAGCGGAGGGTCCAGCTGGCTGGACTAGATGGTCTCGTGCTTGCATACGTGGCAACGCTTTGTGTCAGTTTTCAGTTAAAATGTAGAGAATATGCTGTGTTATGGGTTATATGTTCAAAATAAAAATAAAAAGTACACGGACAAGAAACATACAAAAAACATTCAAAATGGATAAAAGATGTAGGGATGAAAAATTGTCAATGGTCAAAAATCACTGGAACAAAGTAGAGTTGTTTGTTGCGTAGGGCTGAACAGGCATAGGTATAGACATACAGAGGGTTAGGTATACATTGGGCTAGACAGGCATGGGGATGGACTATGCATATGTCTAGGACTGACATAGTGCAAGGCATACATGGGGCTAGACGGGTACAGAGCTTGACTGGGTAAAGGGCTAGACGGGTTAATTCCCTACATCCCTCAACCTGTTTTTATAAACTAGCAAAAGGTATATACAAGGGATGGATGATTGCTGAAGCCTTTGGCTCTTTCTCCGCTACCTTGCTTTCCATCAAAGAATACTGAACACAGGTTTGCATCTCAATTTTAGTAGTATTTAGTTAGGAAACCGGTCGTATTTCACCAATCAATGACAGAGAGCCTTTGAAACGGCTATAATTTGGATAGACCATCAGGCCAGCGACTATTTGTACGAAACAATCCCTGTGGCTCCAAGGTGGAAGGAATGTGGACGGATGAAAGTGCTCTCTGGATGATCACATTCAGCTCAGTGTGATGAGGATTGCGACCCAGGCTCCGATGGCAACTGAGGCCATGAGTACCAGATATGTCAACATGGCTGCCACAGAGCTGCAAGGGTGTTTAACACACAGAGCTCATCCCAGCTGCAAAACAACTGCAACTTTAATAGACTCACTGTTCATCTTTAGACTGACAAAAGAGACTGGTGGGGCTGTGAGCCATGACCTGCTTTCCTTCTTGCGAGTAGTTAAAAGATCTTAATTGTCATGGCAAACTGAGTTGAAGACATTGCTGTAGTCTAACTTGAGCAACAGCTGGCCTTCATCAATGTTGGAGAGGTAAATTCTGGCTGCATGGACTGCAGCTTCTGCATCATAAATTGGATTTTATCAAAGACCTAGCCTAGCTATCGTACACGTGTCCAGTTGCATGCATGATCCTCTTTTGTACTTGAAATCATGTCAAAGAATCAGTGTATCAATTCAACGATTTGATTGTGTCTGTTTTAGGTTCTAGAGTAAGATGACTTGTTCTATGTCTTTCATTTTCAATTGTACACTTTCTATTGTTGTAAAGATTATTCATGAAAAATTCAATATATATACATATATATATATATATATATATATATATATATATATATATATATACACACACACACATATATATATATATATATATATATATATATATATATATATATATATATATATATATATATATATGTATGTATGTATGTATATATATGCCTCAATGAACTTGCTGCATCATAGTGCTGAAAGCATGTGTTCTAAGCATAATTTCAACTCAATGGTTGCTATTAAATGCACATAAAAAAATATTATAGCATCCTCAAATATATATTTATATCCACCATGCAGGAACACACACGCAGGTAAGTTATGTCCAAATCTAGCCAAAACATGGGCACTTTGCGGTTCTCACAGTACTATGAATTTCATTATCATTGAATTGTATGGGTTGGTCATGTGCCAGTAACATTAATCTGCATAGGAAGTTCTGCAGTGAGTAAGTGAAACTCCAGACTCTACCCATCTTTGCACAGCATGTTTCATTTTTAAAATTCTAAGAGTTTTCGATAGTAACGCTTTCTTTCAGGTTTGAATCTGCAGAACAAATGCAGATTTAAGAACAAACTAGATCCTGGAAGGGGAGAAGTGTTTACAAAGAAGGCGGAGATCTAGACATGCAATCTGCCCTGGACCCACAACTGATTCCATGCCTCCAGAAATTTAAGGAGTGATTTTTGAAAGAAAAACTAAACTAGAAAAGAAAGTAAATTTTTACTGCGTATAGTTCTGATTGCTTGTTCTGCTCAAGTAATGTCTCACTATTTCAGTTGTCTTGTTCTGGCTGGAAAACCACAATATTTAATAATGCACATATCAGCCAAGAAATAGAATGTCACATGTATATACTGATTGATCCTACGAGTATGTATTCGAAACCCACTTTAAGGCTTATAAGCCACCTGTCCATCTAGATCTTACTTTTGCACAGAAACCACCCACAGGTATGTTATGGCAGAATTGAAGCTAAAAGGGGGCGTTTTGTGGTTTAACAAGCTATGCGATTAGATTATTACGCCTCAGACAGTTTATCACAGTCTGGCCATGTGACCACAGCTTAAACACGACAATTACACGTCATTCTAGGCTAATACGCACGAGTATTTGAAGAGTTTGCCTTCGTGGACATGTGATATCATGTGACAAATGCCTAAAGAAGCACTCCAGTTCACAAGGATTTTATGGCGAAAAAGGCACGGGTCTAGATCTCCACGTAGACACTTAAAACTTTGTCAGATTATCGCTGAAGGGCTGAACTTAAAATTCTGATTTGGGGAAGATTGTCGATCCATCCGTTCAGTTTATGCGCAGCCATTTGTTGCCATAGCCGTTCTTCGTGATCAGAAATCCTTGGATATAACAGCCGTGGAATGGAGCAGCGTTTTCCCCAAATCAGAAAAGTAAGATTTGGACATATTTTGTCTTCTGAATTCACTTGCGCGTTTAAATTCAGATGTCTAGACCCGCGCCTTTTGCGTTTTTTGCTTATTTTAGTATGTTTAAAAATCGACCATGTACAGCACGTACAATATGTCTTTATTTCTTTAAATTACATTACAAAATAGGAATGTTCGAAATAGTATCTACATAGATGCTTTCTTCAGTCTTTCCACTTTCAGTAAGAGAAAACAAGGCATTTTATACTAGCCATTGGAAAGCGGCAGCCATTTTGTTTTATGGCGAAAAGTGCGATAACATACCTGCGCCATGAGCACAACTTGTAGTAGGACTGCAAATAGGACTGCATGTGAAGTCACATGATATTACTGAATTTTAAGGAGATAACTTTCACCACAGGAAAGTTTCATTGAAAAACACGATGGTAAAAATCTCTGACTCTATGATCTAGTTCTCTTGCGGAAGATTTTTAGGAGAAGTGAAAGGCACAAATGTTGTAGACAGCATTTTGTCAATGATCTAGTTCGCTTGCTGAAAGATTTTATGAGAAGAGGAAGGTACAATAGTTGTAGACTGGCATCTTGTCAATAGTCTAGTTCCCTCGCTGGAAGATTTTTAGGAGAAGCGGAAGGCATAATCGTTGTAGACGGTGTTTTGTTAATGATCTAGTTCCTTTATGGTTTACAAAATGACTTTAAATTCTCTGAAAGAGATATTTCTTCACAGAAATATTTCTTTGAGTACGCAGGTATGTTATGTCCGATTTCCGGACATAAAACAAAATGGCGGACGACTACGAGGTACTATAATTTTTAGCTTCGATCTTCGTTCAAATGTAAGCAGACTTTCTGAAAATAGCCAAGATGGCATCTGACACATATGTACTTGGCTTCGAAAGCAACAAAAGCTAGTTCTAACCTTTGCAAGTCGTTTGTAATGAGTTTTCTTTACACCATACGCAAATATTTCAAAATGCAAAAAGGCGGTGGTTAGGATCTTGGCTTTTGGACACGAAAGTAGGTTCAAAAGAAAGCACAGATTGAAAACTTACTAAATCGAATCTTGGGTGATGATCCTCCACTCCACGGCTGTTATGTCTGGGGGTTTTTGCCCAAAAACAAGGCTCCCAGCTATAAGATGTTGGACATAAACCGAACGGAGCAATGCACATTACCCCAAGATTCGATTCTGAGGGTTTGGTCCTTTGGTAACAATATATCAAAGTTTCAAAGCTAAAAGCCGAGATTTCTACCACCGCCTTTTTCGATAAAGTTTTCTTGTCGAATAGAACCGTCTTTCCAGGCTAAGTCACGCGTTGTCACATGTTCCATGAACATTTTTCTCGTATACTCAAGTATATGTCCCGCTTGCAAATGATATCATCACCAAAACAAACTATAGGCGTGTGACAAACCCACGCGTTGCCCACTATAACGAAATTCATTGGGTGAAGCCAGATAACGTTGCGCTTTTGGCTGGATTAGGACATAACATACCTGCGTAGCTAGTTATGAGAATCTTTGCAATACAACGGCTGACAAAAGCAAAAGGCCAGTGTAGTGTTTGCAAGAAATTTTAGATGGAATCGAGTTTGAAGTGTCATAACTATGCTGGAAGATCTGTTTTTTCAACCAAGTAGGTCTTTTAATTTATGCAAATTTATTCAGTAATAATGCTAATGAGCTTTTATAAGTACTTTATATCTTCGAACAGGAAGATGTTAGAAACAATCCATCTGACAGTTTTATTAAGTACCACAGTCAAGACCTAGTCCAATTTGCAGAGAAATTCTTCAGAGCATTTTGTATAAACATCTCATCAAAGATTTAAGCACTTATGCAACCATCAGTTGCCATGGTAACAAAAATTTATGTGCAATATTAAACTATAATGTTTTATCTAAACCTTGAGTAAATATAGTAGTTAGTTGTGAACCAAATTTGAATTTTTGAGCCATTTATATTTTACTGGTCGTTGGGGGCCCATATATCGTGGTATGTACTATATTGTTTCCAAAGAGTCGAACCCCTAGAATCCGAATCAGGGTCTTTGTACGTTGTTCTGTTTGCTTTATGTCCAACTGATTGTAATTAGTGACTCTACAGTTTTGCACAAATTCTTGGACATAACGTTCAGCCATGCAGTGGAGCCTAAAGACCCTGATTCGGATTTAATAAGTTAAATATCTGTGTGTTCATTTGAGCCCAGTTTTGTGTACAAAAGCTTAAGTTTCTTTTTTGTATTTTTGAATTTTTATGTTTTCTTGTACAGTCAGAAGAAATGCATCATACGAAGTTTTGTGACCCTTCACAAGAATCTAAAAGACTTAGATACAAAGTAGATATGCTTAAGATATAATACAAACCATTTTCTGGGCATCACTACTTGTGCACATGCAAAACAGACCGATTGATTTCAGTCATTCGATAATGGTGGCCATTTTTGTTTAGGTCCAAAATTGGACATAACATACCTGCGCATGAGCATAGAAATATAAAATAGCAGGAGACCACCTGATATTTCCATACAAAACTACCATTGGTCAAACATATTGGATTTTGATCTATACAAGAAGGTACCATTTTAAACACTCTTCAATCTGTATTCATTCTATCCATATTATAGATTGACATCTATCTACTCAATGCTAGCATGTCTGAACACTTCTAACTTTGCCTACACAGGTATTTTCTATCTGAAAACAGGGAGGATTGTTTATGGTACATCATGATTGTTTACATAACAACTTTTTGTTATGTAACAATTTCAAATGTCACATGAAATTGCTGACTAAATGCTTCAAACAATTAAAGTTAAACCAGAAGAATACTTTGATATCAAAGATCCAAAGGTTCTCTTCCATTGCGGATTGCACTAAACTGCCCCAGAGACAATTTGGCTTGTTATTAGCTTAGGGACTATTCTGCCAGTAGGTGCTGGCAGACTAGTTTTGTATGACATATATAATAAGCCACGTGACTGCGTGTAATGTCGAACTGCCTAGCAGTCAAGTTCGACAACAAAACTTTAACGAAAAAATTCCAGTGGTCAAGATCCCAGTTTTGAGCATTCAAACTGTTACATGTTGCTCGGAAAGGATCACATCGCCAGGATCGAATCTTGGAAATATGTACGATGTTCCTGTTTTATGTTCGGCATCTTGTAAGTGCTGACCTCCTTTTTGGGTGTAAAACCCTTGACACAACAGCCGTTGAGTGGTACTTCACTCTCCAAGATTCGATTTAGTAAGTTTCCAATGTATGCTTTTGGCAGATCCTACTTTGCATAAAAATCCAAGATTTTTGCCATCAGAATTTTATATTGGTGTATAGTCGATGAAAACTTGGAATATGAAACTTGCAAAAGGTTTTCATCCTAATGACCCTAATGCCAAGTATATATTATGTTGTAGATACAATAAAAAGCATTTTTTATGATGTATTCATATCAAAGGAAAATAAGCCATGATATTTGAGTACTTCGAAGATGGCTCCATTTTGTTTTATGCCATAAATCTGCCATAACATACCTGTGTAGCAAATCCAGAACATAATTTTCATGTACGTTGCCTGTTTGGATTGTGGGCTGTGCTTGTTTTAAATATTATCACTTAGCAACGATGTAGGAAATTTCACATATCAACAGAATGGTGAGAGATGGCAAATTTTGTGACGTTGCGCCTATGTCACAGAGACAGCTATTTTTCTGAAGTCAAAAAACATCAGCATTGCTGCTGGTTATTATCTTCTTATCACCTTGGTTTGTTTTCATCCAACTGGCATATGCTAATTTTTTTGAAAATCACAGCTAGGGGCAAATGGTTACAATCAGGTATTTCTTTACTGTATGTGCATTCATCCCAAATCTATACCATTTAAGGGTAGAAAAAACAGATTTTTGTACACATAATAGCTACCACATGTATTACTTCAATCTAATGTATAGACTAAGCCTGCACCTATCACTATTGGGGAAAAACATCAAGTATGTGAGCAACTTTTTAGCAATGGCCATTTTGATGTTTATTCCATGGTCCGTTATAATACTCTGTGCACACATACACACACACACACACATGCACATACACACACACACACACACACACACACACACACACACACACACACAACTGATTTATTAAGTATACCTGTAAAAATCTCTCAAACCAAAAAACTCCTTCCTTTGCCCCTTTTTCCTTTGCTCCTTAATGATATTCAAGTAGGCTGTAGCTAAATCCCGAAACATAGGTTCAAGGTACTTTCGAATGGGATTTGTCACATCATTGGAGCATATACCCCTGCACAACATACAAAGGGGAATACATTCAGGATCTGAATGCATACTTGGCAAATTTGTGTGTTTTTGAGTGATACATTATATATTATACAAATTACATTACCTAGTATTATAATATGTACTACATTTATGAATGTAAAGTTATAACATAATGACGAATGACTTGCTTTGAATTCTACTTATGTCAGAAAGTAGATACTCTATAAGTAGAGTATCCATGGGCAGATGCATTGGCAAATGTCTGCTATCTATATCAGTTTTCGACCATAATAGGTGTCCTTGTATTATATACAAGCAGTTGTGACAGATGATGAGTGATATAAATATAATAAGTATTATTGTATGCATGGTGATTGCACAATCTTAGGAAAGTGTTAGAGTGAGGTCTGACCTATAGATGGGTCGATTACTGAAAATATCAGATCGACCTAGATCGGCTCTATATCAACCTCTCCACCATGCTGCTCATATATTGCTATACAAATGTTAGTGAATAGTCCATTAAAGCCTGAGAAAATGATATATAAATATTGTGAGGTGAGATGAATAAAATCATGAGAATAATATTATATACACGTTGGAACAGAGAAATAGGGATCCTACCGACATACATTCAACTTTGACATAATAAGATTGCTACTCGTTCTCGCATCAACCCAGGCCCTCTTCTTGCATCACCTGTCACAATTTCCTGCATATACTCATATCCTGGAGACATTATATGATTGAACCACTGATAAAGGCACTAGTCAGATACCAACTTGCAACTACTGGAACAACGGTTCTTGCATTGGCTACTAAAGCCTAGGGCGAGTCTTATTACAATACCACTATCTAGCCCCCAAACCTCTACAAAGCTTAACATAATACCTTGCACTGTTCACCAGCTCATCCACATCAGGGTTGCCTCTTCTCAACATGATCCCTCTGTTCATTTTTGCTGGATCAAGTGCCCAGTTAGAGATACCAATGAATCCAACTCTTTCCTCTCTTTTTACAACCTGGACACAAAAAATGCAATGAAAAATCACTTCAGAATACAAAACGTTTGCATCTTGAAACAAAATTAATGATTAATGATCATAATATCTCCTACCTCTGAGAATCTAAACTCTTCTAATGCTGCTTAAGCATTACAAGGTCAGTCTAATTAGTCAATTAACCTTTCCCTCATATGCATGGGTTGGGGGTATAACTGCAATATGAAGCCAAGTTGCCTCTTGTTGCAGTTATACCAAGGTTGTGAGATATAATTTTCAGTGGTTGCCCCAAAAACAAAGTACACATACATACATAAATATATATGTATGTATGTATAAATCCATACTACGTGTATAAATCCATACTCCGCAAATGCCATTGTACTGGCTTCGAAGAATTCTCAAAGCGGCAAGTTTCACAACGGTATGTTTTCAATTGCAAAAAGTTAGCTATAGCAAGGCGGCAGCCACTGCCTTAGTAGAAGACTGGCCAGTCAGTAAATTTATTAGTCCAAACAACAGTACTATCCTCGACCTCAATACATAGACCTGTTTAGGGTCTATGCCCAATGTATGGGCAGCTGCCTAATAAAGCCATACAATGTGCTAGATTGTTATTGTAATGGCTGACTTTTGTTTCTAATAATACCCTTTCCCTAATATGTGCTGGGGTATAACTGCAAAAAGAAGCCAAGCGGGTTCTTGTTGCAGTTATACCCCGGTTATGGGATTTAACATAGCGTGGTTACCTCAGAAATGGGGTGTGCATATATATATATATATATATATATATATATATATATATATATATATATATATATATATATATATATATATATATATATATATATATATATACATATATATATATGTGTGTGTGTGTGTGTGTGTGTGTGTGTGTGTATGTATGTATAGGTTATAACCCACCTCCGAGTTGTATGGTATTAACAATCACAACGCCCGATGGCGGAGTGATTATTAATGCCATATAACGAGGAGGTGGATTATAACCGGCTTTTAAACTGATGCGAAAGAGAGTTTAGCGCCTCCCTTACAATTCACCTGCATTAAAAACGGGCACCAATTAGTTGATCGACTAATTTCCTTTTGTCAATTAACACACCAAACCACAAAGATCTGTATTTTACCAGGACTGCTCATAGCATAGAACAATACAGATCACACTGCTACTGTTTGAAGCATACAAACTCACCAGAACCTTGATGTTACAGTGCATCAGTTTAGAAAAATATTATATATACATACATACATAATATATATATATATATATATATATATATATATATATATATATATATATACTAGCAGGTAAGGCCACCTTCGCCGGACTCACCTGCTACATCACGATGTACGTATGCATTGTTGTATCATGTGCATTGTTGCATCGTGTGTATTGTTGAGTTACATAAGCAGTAACTGTGAACAATAATTACTGTGTGTGTGTGTGTGTGTGTGTGTGTGTGTGTGTGTGTGTGTGGTGTGTGTGTGTGTGTGTGTGTGTGTGTGTGTGTGTGGTGTGCATGTGGTGTGTGTGTGTGTGGTGTGTGTACGTGTGTGTGTGTTTATACATGTCGTGAAAAATTTACATCAATTAAGTGTGTGTGTGCACGCATGTGTGTGTGTGTGTGTGTATGTGTGTGTGTGCGTGTGCTTGTGTGTGTATTATCTATAGGCTCGATCGCGAGGTTCTGCACTCATTTGTGCACACCTAGTAATTCTGCCTGGTGCATGCATCACTACTGATCGAGTTACATGATCCACTCCTTTGCTGTAGAACATACAGCATCCCATGGCAAAAACATGGAGTGCTCAAGTCAATGCCTACTTCTTGCAGTGTTTGCCCTTGTGCTTTTAAAATACTAACTGTCATTGCAAAACAGGGTCTAATAGGGAACTGCAGTCTTTTGAACTGGAAAGGCAGCTCACTAGCTGAGGGGGTTCTATCGTCGCTACACTGTTCTTGCGCCGATGCGATATGGCGATATGTTTCAGTCTACCCTTTGCCTGCCCACCCCGAACTGTTGTATTTAAGTGCCATGGAGGCGTTCCGACAGCCATCAGGACAATCGTTCATCTGGTCTTCCACCTCCCCTAAACTCTGGCAATAAGCAGAATTCGAAGGGTGACACTCTCGCGAAGTACATCTAGTCTCCGGAATACCACATACGCATTCCGTAAACACTTACGAAAATATGGCATTTTTCCGCACGGAGAAAATTCCTGCGGTACTCTTCTCGGACGGGGAGAATCGCCTTCCGTCTACCCCACCATGACACTCCCCATGAGGCTCCTCGAAAGTGTGTGCCGCTTTTCACGTCAATTGCACTTGAGCTGTGGGAGGAGTTTGCGAACAGAGAAGGTACATTAGTGTTAAATTCAAGCCGAATGATGATTACCGGTACTGTCTTTCAAACTTTCCGTTTCAGTGGCAAACCTCGCATCACCACCAGTTACTGGACATGTGTGCGTAGCTAATGCAAAGATAACGTTTTCTACTTAATCCAAGGACGGGATGACGACTTTTATTAAGAAAATACAAAAATACTACAGTGGAACTTCTTATAAGAAGCTCCCTTAATAACAAAAACCTCTCCATAATAGACTGCATTTGTGAGTTTTGCACACACCGCAATGGGGTCCGAAATGATATAG
>CAUJGJ010000079.1:52200-64200 GCA_963170055.1 Halisarca cf. caerulea | reverse complement strand
GTATAGATAAAACATTCCTACAAAAAAACTTCTTCTTAGGCTTAGTAGAGATTGTACATACGGCAGGTGTGCTGCTGTTGCATCATCTTGTTGACAAGGAAATTATCAATTATCGTCACTTAAAAACCAGGGTATATGCATTAGGGTCATTGATATACCCTGGTATATTGCAATATACCCAAATAGATACTGCCTATGCAGTAGCACACTGTGTATAATATGTACCTGAATTTCCCTAGGGTCTGAACCATCAGTTCCATCCTCCAGTAATGGGTGAAGAGCCTTCAATGGCAAACTTGGAGAGTCTTCAGCCAAACCAACTTCATCTAGAACAACAACAGCTACATGTCTGCTACAATCCTCCCCTTCCTGGATATTTTTAGCACTTTTGAACACATCAATGATGCTTTGAGGAGTAGATAGCTGGCTACACTGGTAGGACAATAACTCAACCTACAGATAGCAATGCGACAAAAATTCAATGTGGAGTAGTTGTATCTTTACAAAATGACTAAATATCAGAGAAAAATTACTTGATGTTTTTTAATGTATTAAAACATTGCATGTAATATATCTTGGAGCTGCTGATTAAATTTATAAATACAGTGTGTAAAAACACAATGCTATGCATGCATAATTTACACTTACAGACTTAAATTCCTTCAAGAAAGATTTCTCAGAAGCTTGTGCTTTCATTGATGTTGCCACAACTGACTTAGCCAGTGACTTTGAGCTACCTGGTTTCCCAACCAAGAACAAAGGTATTCTCAGCTCCACACAAATAGTCATCATGAATACATTCTCCCTGAGAGCTGCATTGTGAGCAATATTTGGACCTAGCTCCATGTTGGACAAAAACGTCTCCTGACACCTGCAAAAGTAATTATGCAAACGTTAACAGAGTATATGACACAACATGACCAGTGCTTGTGTGTGTGTATGTGTGTGTGTGTGTATGTGTGTGTGTGTGTGTATGTGTGTGTGTGTGTGTGTGTGTGTGTGTGTGTGTGTGTGTGTTGCATGTGTGTGTGTGTGTGTTTGTGTGTATGTATGTTTGTGTTTGTGTTTGTGGGTGTGGGTGTGGGTGGGTGTGCAGTGTTGGGGGCAACTGTTTACCAAAGTGAAATAGTACGTATATAATATTATGACTATTGCAGAAATTAAGAAACATAACTATATACTATCTTGCAACTAGTATTAACCCTCCTACCCCGATCCCATTTAAAAGGATGCTTTCTCAAATTTTCACAGAATGCACATAAATGCAGCAGGGTGTGTTGGTATCATCTTGGAGCTCTTTGATCGTAGAACACATCCATCTGCAATATGGTATATGTGTGTGGTCCAGCATCCTCTCTGAATGTGGCAGTGTGAAAGTCAGTGAAATTTTCCATGATACAAGGTAAAACGTTGCATATGACCGCATATGATGTAGTCAAATGGTGGTGGGAGGTAACGTGCTACAAAACATCTAATTATATACATATATAGATATATATAAATGTAGTAACTTTACTTTAACTCTAGAATTGCGATGATAGCAACTCTATACTAAACACTCACTGAACCAATCATTACAACACGTGGTCAAAGGTACAATCATGTGATCTAACAAAAACGGTCATGCACATGCTCTAATCAGAAACAATCACTATACACAAAATAACTAGTGTTAGTCTACACAAAATTAGTACATCTCCTCCCCTTTTTAGTAGGTCAGTCTATCTGGAGGACGATGGTCTCTTGTAGGGTAGCGACGGGTGCTCACAGTTGCTGATACGTTATCTCCACAGATAGGTGATGAGGGTAACTTGATAGTATCAGATCAGGAGGAGTTTGGCGAACTGTTAGTTGATTTTGCTGCAGGCGAATAACGAATTAATGCGGATGTGATCTACATGACGTCTCCACACCTGTTCCGAGTTAACCACTTTTACTAGATAAGAAACTGGGCCTGTCTTCTTCACAATGGTGCCAGGTACTCACGGTGAACTTTGGCAGAAATTTTTGACAAATACCTTATCACTTGGCTGGAATCCACGTTGCTTTGAGTGACTATCATGTTGATCCTTTTGCTCCTGTTGTTTCCGGACAAATCGTGACTGCAGGTCTGGCCTGAGTAAGTCCAAGCGAGAACGAAGGCGATGACCCAACAATAATTCTGCAGGCGCCACACCAGTTGTTGTTTGTGGCGTATTTCTGTAAGCAAATAGAAAACGTGACAGTTTCTCCAACACTGAACCCTGAGTCATTTTCTTTAATCCCATTTTGAATGTTTTTACTGCCCGTTCCGCAAGGCCATTCGAGGCTGGGTGAAATGGTGATGAAGTCAAATGCTTTATTCCATTTGACCTTAGAAACTGTTCGTTGTCAGTGATAATGACTTGTGGGATACCAAACTGTGCAAACAATACACGCAACTTTTCAATGACCACTAGGGAGCTGGTTGTCGATATTGGAAAAACTTTGATTCATTTACTGTAGGCGTCAACCGTCACGAGGAAGTTGTGTCCCATGAAAGGTCCTGCAAAATCCAGGTGCAATCGTGACCACGGAGTTCCCGGCCAACTCCATGGATGCAATGGAGCTGCTGGAGGCACTGGTTGGCATGTTTGACACTCCTGACAAATCCGAATCAGGCTCTCGATGTTGCCATCAATCCCTGGCCACCACACATACATGCGTGCAAGAGATTTCATTCTAGATACTCCAGGATGCCCGGAATGCAACTCCACTAGTACTGTTGACTGTAGAGATGGTGGGACCACCCCACGATTTCTCCACAGTAAACAACAATCTTGAACTGATAGTTCATTTCGGCGAGAATAATATGGCTTCAAATCCTCCTGGCAATGGTTGAACCAACCATTTCGAACCAGGTGTAATACACGTGAAAGAATTGGGTGTCGTGATGTTGCCTTTCGAATAGCTGCGACATCTGTTGGTGTATCTTGCAAGTGTTCCATCAAGAGAACAACTTCTTCTGGAACTGGAACTGATGTAGGTTCCTGATGAAGCGGTAACCGGCTCATAGCGTCTGCATTGCCATGATTTTCTCCCGAACGATAGCAAAAGGTGTACTCGTACGCTGCTAGAGTTAAAGCCAACCTTTGAATCCTTGCTGATGCTTGGGTTGGGATAGCTTTGATTTCCCCAAGTAATCCTAGGAGTGGCTTGTGGTCCGTGATCAAGGTGAATTTACGTCCATACAGGTATGCATGAAATCGCTTGACACAGAAAATACAGGCGAGGCCCTCTTTCTCCAGTTGAGAATACTTTTGCTCTGCTTTGGTTAGTGTTCGAGAAGCAAATCCAATCTGTTTGTCACTGCCGTCACTGAATCTGTGCGAAAGAACAGTACCTCCGCCATATGGTGATGCATCGCAAGACAGGACCAATTCTTGGGTCGGATTAAAATGAACAAGGACTTGGGATGATAATAGGAGGTCCTTGGACTGTTGGAAGGATGCTTCTTCCTTCTTGGTCCATTTCCATGGTACTGCTGTACTCAGCAATGCGTACAATGGTGCTAATCTGGTAGCTAGCTGCGGCAAGAACTTCCCGTAATATGAGAGTAATCCCAAGTATGACTTGAGCTCACTCACATTCTTCGGTGCAGGAGCCTTTTGAACAGCCTCTATCTTGTCGGAAATTGGGTGAAGACCTTCTCTATAAATAATATGGCCCAAGTATTGTACAGAATTGGCCATGAAAATACATTTGCCTTTTCGGAGCCTAAGTCCTGCTGCCTGTAGTCGTTTCAGAACTTCCCTTAGGTTGGCCAGATGCTCTTCCTCAGTACATCCTGTGATCAGTATATCATCTAGATATACGACCACATGGGGGATCCCTTACAATATGCACTCCATTGCACAGGGGCATTATAGCGCTTTTTGGAAGTTGGGGATTGCAGGCGACAAAGTTATGGAATTTGTGGAATTTGTCACATTTTACCAATACGTCATTACCAACAGAAGGTAAACGTTGTAATACGTCATCAGTAGCGGGCGCTTACAGTGGTTTAGCGATAGCAGAATCTTTCGAATCCTATCGACTTTGAAAAGGCAAAAAGCCGTTTTGTGCCTTAATAAGTTTTGTTTAGGTATTTATAAAAGCACATCAATGTTTAGTCGCAATGTTCAAGCTACACTAGTACCGTCAAAAAGGGCCAGGTACCGCCGATATCGACCTTCCCACCTCGAATGATCGTTGCAGAATGCCGAATCAATGTAAGAAAGTGCTGTGACAGGTAACTGCACTATACTATCCAGGATATCCTAGATCACGAATGAAACACTAGCTAAAATCGGCAAAATGTTAGCAGGCTCAGTCTACTTTCTGACTTTGTACTAATCGATTGATTTCGCACGCAAGCTAGTGCCACTGTCTCTGAGTCTTAATCATCAAGTATGCCACTTTCGCCGCAGATATGACTATCAATGACAAGAATATATGCATAAGAACTCACCGATACTCATTGGAACCATTTAATGAAAAATAGAACTTTCCGCACAACAAATTGTCGACCAGGTCGATTGTTCACGTAGTCGATAACATTGCAGGGCGCTTTTCCAATGAATTTAAATGCCCAATACTGATGACGCGCACCTTACGTCATCCTAAAATGGCGGATTGGAACCGTCCTGCAAATATATCGTGTTTTGGGGACGTGTACCCGGGACTTTTTCTGAACAACAAAAGAATCCAACGATTTAAAATACTTTTGTCTACTTGTTTTCGCTGAGCGGGGATTATATAAGCAGGTTAGCCCAAGATATTACCATTTTCATTGTCATTTTTAGCCATTTTTACCCGCTAAAAGTACATTTTTCGTTATAACTATTTCAGTTGGAGTTATATGTTCTCTGCTCAGCATCCATATCTTAAATGAACTTTACTCTTTCATCTCATGCCAGTTTCATCTCTTTGGGAGGCCGTCTACACGTCCCCAAATCGACGTTTAGAGAAAAAGTGTACCTTTTTCAAAATCATTTTTATACTTCTGCGTATGACACATGGGCCTGTTTTGTAGTTTATTGTTTTGATAAATAACATTAAAACACTAAACAGTTGTAAAATTCGACGTACATTGTTGTTTGAGCTGTAAAATTCGATGTATATATTATCATTTCGAGCGGCGGCCATTTTCTTCCCCAGTCGAAAAGCGCTATAATGAGCCTGTGTGTGCGTTGGAAGATGCCTGGTGCTGAGGAGATGCCATAGGGCAACCGATTGTATTGATAGAGCCCTTTATGTGTGTTCACCACGACATACTTCTTTGAGTCTTCCTCTAGGCAAATCTGTTGATATGCCTGACTGAGATCCAATTTCGTAAAACATTGTCCCCCTGACCATTTCGAGAAGAGGTCCTCGATTCTCGGTATCGGATAGCGATCAAGCTTGGAAACTTTGTTAGTGGTTAGCTTAACCCTTAAACGTTTATAGGCCACTTAAGTGGCGCGTGTGACCAAAGTTTGCATTAAAAAAAATTTCGATTTTATACTAGTTTTTGCCTGTAGGATTCTATAGTAGTATGTTAAACTTTTGTACAGTTTTAGCCTCGTACGTTCTGTATTTAAGAAGTTATAGCAATAGAAAATATTGGTTATACTGGAGAATACCAAATAAATTTACAAGAACAGAATAATTATACGGAGTTACGTAAAGAAAAATGGCTACTGTCTATTTGGTGTGATACAATTTGAAGCACGGAAAAGGACATAAGTGGATGGGATCATTAGGATTACAATCGCTACAGCAGTAGGATGTTCGTACTCTGTTTTGGGCGGTGCTGCAGAAGCGGCAAGCTCGTTTTTCATCAACTTTGTGAGGAAAATGTCGCTCACAAAATCGAGCCGAAGGTGGACCATCACTACTTCTCCCTGGGCGCTTCCGTGAGTTGAAGGATTTCATTAGCTCTTCAGCGATGGTAAGGACAAATTCTTTCATGGTCATCTTTGCGAAATAAGGTGATTCTTGCGCTAAGATGTACGAATTGACCCTGCATACATCCAGCAGATAATAAAGGAGACGCACCCATCACTTCCGGGACCTTCGACTGCAGCTGTAGTTTTTTCTTCGTGCATATGCAATATCCACGCCACCCATATACTGGTTGTACAGCTTTACGGACTTTGGACACTTTATTGCTTGCCTGTTGCCATCCTTCGCCTTTCTGTTCACTGAGTCCTCAGTGCCTGGCTTGGTTATTGTGTTCAAGAAAGGTACGCATTTGTTGTCCTTCCATATTAGGCATTCAACATCACCACTGTTGCTGAGAACGCTTGCATAGTCACCCCGACTCATTGTCTTGTTCCTTGCTTTTACATCCTTCAAGGATGATGGCCACAATTTTCGATTTATTCTAGTGGTTGCAACACAGTAAAGTTGATCTTTGAGAAGATCTTGAGCCAGATCAACACTTGAAAAGAAATTATCAAAATACAGGTGATGACCCTTTCCGCGTAGGGGCTCTGACAGTTGCTTTACCACAGAAGCACCTAAGCCATGCTCTGTGCTACCTGTAGTTGCCCCTGTGTACACATCTATGCCCTTCAGAAATCCATTATGAGCATCTGCACTGCACCAAACCTTGAATCCCCGCTTGATCGGCTTCTGTGGCATGTATTGCTTATAGCTATTCCTCCCCTTGAAGAGAACCATTCCTTCATCGATTGAAATTTCTCTGTGAGGTTTGTATTTCATCGAACAACTTTGCTTCACTATATCGTATAGTGGACGGATTTTGTGGAGCTTGTCAAAATCATCCTCTCCGGGCCTTTTTGCAGTGCTGTTGTCATTCAAATGTATGCATCGCAGGAGCACTTTAAATCTCAACACTGGCATACATTTAGCAATTGCATTTATGCCAATCAATGGATTCATTGACCAGTAATCAGTCACAGATGGCAGCTGGTGAATTCCCATGGCCAGAAGCATTATTAGGCTCTTCATTGGCATGCGCCAATGAAGAGCCTAATTTCTTCAGGGCATGTTGGATACCACTTGTATGACTCTCCTGGTGGTGACTGTTGAGCGTAAAGGTTGGTTTGATAAGATATGAAGTCAAATGTGTCATGTCCAAACATTTCTAGAAAGTAATCCAAAGCAGTGGCATCACTTTCAAGGGGATTCGTTGGTCCTACATCCTCAGTGAAGTCAATTGGTTTGAAATGATCACATCTTGTACTGGGTGGTGTGGTGGATTGCGGTGACAGTCCTTCACTCTCATTTTGCGTGTCATCGCTAGAAGGATCATGTAGCTCATGGTCTGCATACATTTGTGCCCGTTCAATCGGATCTATTGGCATTGCCTCAGCTTCAGCATCACCCTCATCACCAAAGTACTCATCATCATCTGATTGAAGCCAGTCCTCATCATCATTAGCTATTTCTTCAATAACATGTTGTAGAGCTAGTCTGGATGTTTTGTTTCTCATCTGTATATAGAATACGTTATTTTTGTGAAGTAATAAGTGAATAGTGTGTATTATACGCGTACTTGTGTATACGTGAAGCTAAACTTACTGGTCTAGCTGCCATGGCCACAGTCTGAGAAACGAAGTCGTGAATAGTCCTTCAAACGAGAGTATTGTTTGCTAATTTGCCTCTAGAAAGGATAGAGGCTGTTTATAAAAAGGCTACAACCCGCTGGCCCCTGTGAGAGAAAGAACTAGCGGCGGCTTCGTACGTAACAATCGAAGGAGGAATGCGTCTAGCGCAACAAGAAATAAAGTGTCCTAAATGCGTTCGTACTCTCGTTTGTAGACGTTCGAACGCTTCCAGAACATCTGTAAAGTGCCACTCTATTCATTAAAAGCTTTCAAGAGACTTCTACCTTGATATTTAGGGTGTTATTCCTCCTAAAGTAGACTTGTGTCCACTTAAGTGGCCTATGAACGTTAATGCACAAAAAAACTCGCGTGAACGCGAACGCTTAAAGGTTAAAGTATCCACAGATTCGAACTGATCTGTTATTCTTCAGGACTGGTACGATTGGGGCAGCCCAATCAGAGAATGCTATCGGTGAAATCACTCCATCTTTCTCTAGATTTTCAAGCTCTTGTTCTACGAGTGGCCTTACGGCATATGGTACAGTGCGTGCCTTGCAAAACACAGGTTTTGCATCCTGATCAACATGGATTGTTGCTTGAAATCCTTTTAATGTGCCCAAGCCCTCTTGGAACACCTCCGGAAACTCTTGACAAACACTACTCACTTCGGTAACTGTTGTGTGATGCACTGATCTCCAATCTATGCTGAGTTTCTCGAGCCAGTCTCTCCCCAACAGGTTTGGGCCAGAACCTATGGATCAATGGAAGTTCCATCTTCTGGGAATTATGTTCCTCCTCTACTGTCAGTGATCCTAAGTTCTTTAGCGGTTCCTCAGCATACGCTCGAAGTGCTACTGATGATGCTTGAAGAGGTTTTCCACTGAATTTCTCCCGGTACGTTGCTGATGACAGGACAGACACAGATGCTCCTGTGTCTATCTCCATTACAATTGGTTGCTCGTCCACCTGTACCTAAAGTACAAATGGGTTGCTACTGGATTTGTCGCGTGTTGTATAAATCCTATACAGTTGATATTCTTCTACTGAAGCTGTGTCCACTGTATGTATACCTTTGTCAAACGGGTGTTGCTTGGTTTCTTGGTCTTGCTGTAGCACATCTTTGATAGGTGCCCTAGTTTCCCACATGTATGACACTTGGTCGACCTGTGCTTACACATTGAACCAGGATGGCCTGTAGCCCCACATCTGTGACACTCCTGGTTACTTTTGCCCACTCGTTTAAAAGAGGACGACCTGACCTTATTTAGGCTTCCTTCCTGTGGACTAGGTTTACGATCAGTTGAGGTTGGCTGAATTGCTTGAGCATTTTTCACAGCTGCCTCCATACTCAATGCTAATTCGGTGGTTTTCTTGAATGTCAGGTCAGTTTCAGCTAGTAGCCGTTTTTGTATCTGTAAGTCACCAATGCCGCAAACTATCCTATCACGCAGCATGTTGTCTAAAGTGTCTCCGTAGTTGCAGAATTTTGTTAGCGCTCGCAACTCTGCGATGAACGTAGCGACTGATTCTCCAGGTTGCCTCACACGGGAGTTGAACTTAAAACGTTGCACTATTTCGGAAGGAGTAGGGTTATGATGTTTCCGTAGTGCTTGCACCAATTGGTCATACAAAAGTTCTCCCGGTTTCTTCAGTGTGATCAGGTTACACAACAATTTGTAAGTACTGGGGCCCACCATGGACAAGAAAACAGCGCGCTTTTTGTCGTCATCCTCGATGCCGTTTGCAGTGAAAAAATGGGAGATCCTATCTTCGTATTGTGTCCACTCTTCTTGCGATGGAACAAATTCCCCAACGTTTCCAAACAAAATAGCCATTGGCAAAAAAATCTTTCCTATAATCTATCCTCGTCGCCAAAAATGTAGTAACTTTACTCTAACTCTAGAATCGTGACGATAGCAACTCTATACTAAACACTCACTGAACCAATCATTACAACACGTGGTCAAAGGTACAATCATGTGATCTAACAAAAACGGTCATGCACATGCTCTAATCAGAAACAATCACTACACAAAATAACTAGTGTTAGTCTACACAAAGTTAGTACAATAATACATACATGTATAGTGCTATCATCATACCATTTAGTGCATGTAGGCCACATGTAGGAAATCTTGAAATAACTCACTTGTAGAAAGTTGTGTTACAAAATGGACTCATTAGAATGATAAACCATGCCCTGGGCATCAATTTGGTGTGCAGGTGGTGTAGATTAGACTACATACCTATCTTGTAACTAATACCGTATGTCAGGAAATTTTCATGGAACAAAAATTTCATGGCTATATCCTCTATTTGGGGGTCATAAAGTTTCATGGATAAAATATGCATGGAGTCTGTCTGCAGATTGTGCCACAAAACTTCCTCTCTTGTTTCCAACCATTTGTTTCTCTTAATGAACAAAATTGTGTCTTAGTTCATTTATCCTATAGGTGCAGTTAGTATTTCAATCTCTCAAGAGTGAACCAGCAAGATACGCTAGTACGTAAACTGTAGTCCTCTTGGTGGTTCTTGAATTGTCTTTGTCAACATCGTGGGAAAATAAAGACTATTGGCGAAGATACATTCGTAGCTACATTCCTAAAGTTTAACAAAGCGAACCCAAGGAAGTCAAACTAAAATATACATATAAGCAAAGTACATTGTAAAATTAAATGTTAGCATGCAAACACATCCTATGAGCAAAGTAGTACACACAATCCCGTCAGCAGCCGTTCTTTTCATTGAAGTTTGTGGATGAATAATTTCACGGATCCTTTCAAACTGCGAAAACCATGAAATATATATTTTTACGTAAAATTTTCTGACATATGGTTTTATGTGGGATTGACACCAAAAAACATGGCCATCATACAATAGCGCAAATTTGTTTTCACTCAAAAGCCAACAATACAGTACAGTTATTTTGAAGCGATATTGGAATACTTTGACACACTAGCTACAAGATAAAGAAGTTAAAAGCCTTTGTAGGGCCAATCTCTTTAAAAAGAACCTTGAATCTTAGATATTGAGGTATGGCTAAGCAACGTACACGATTGGAATTTAAGATGATTATATTATTTTGTCATCTTATTGAACTGAGCTACAGGTTGCCAGGAAGGGTCCAGTGCATGCGTGATAGTGTGTGTGTATGTGTGTGTGTGTGTGTGTGTGTGTGTGTGTGTGTGTGTGTGTGTGTGTGTGTGTGTGTGTGTGTGTGTGTGTGTGTGTGTGTGTGTGTGTGTGTGTGTGTGTGTGTGTGTGCATGTGTGTGTGTGTGTGTGTGTGTGTGTGTGTGTGTGTGTGTGTGTGTGTGTGTGTGTGTGCAGTGTGTGTGTGTGTGTGTGCATGTGTGTATGTGTAAGTGTGTGTGTTTGTGTCTGCGTGCGCACGTGCGTGTGTGCATGCGTGTGTGTGTGTGTGCATTAATGCATGCATGAGTATGAGGCCTACCAATAAATTGTTTCAGTAAAGGTTTCTTTGCCATTAGCAAGCACCAGTGGGGAACTAAAGACTCCAACAACTTGCGTTTCAAATTCTCCTCTGTCAATCAACCGTGCATAGTAGCATACAGTCAATGAGACTATCATTGACATTGTACATTCCACTGAAAATCCATCCTGAACATTGTACAGAAAAGAAGTTACTCAATAGCAAATCTAAATAGTTGGCCCATGTGTACAAATATCTAAGATACCTGTGGGATGTGCCTATGTAGGCTCAAGCGCTGAAAGTCCTTTTCTTTGGCAAATACATCGTACATTTTACGAAACCATTCAAAGACAATCATACATCTTTCTACATCACGAAGGCTGACGTAGCTACATTCATCCTGTGTGCATAATATGCAAAATGTATTGGTATATATTAAATATGCATCAACTACACTAACAATATTTAAGACTTATAAATTCTGTAAATATAATTATGCAGTTGCACTGCAATTGGATATAAATGCACATCAACGAGACAAAATCATACCTTTCTACCTCTCATGTATGCATGGCACCACGATATTATTTTAGCAACTGCTGCTGCCAATCCTGGGACCTGTGATAATTGAGGATTTCCCTGCACCTATAAATAATGGGATCTATTATTCAGTAACTTCAATTATCAATATTACTAATGCTAAACTTAATAACTGGCTTGATCTCTATTCAACCGCGATTTTCAGATACTGCTATAGCTCAATATGCACTACCTTTAGCACTGAGACATGGACTGTTTCACTTGAATCTGATAGGAAAATTAAGGGGACTAGTTTTCCCTATCTAATTTATATCTGTGCACGTAGAATCACATGTCAACAGTAATTGTTGACTCAATAGCAAATTTATGCTGTGAAGGCTTAAATCACTGCATTTCTATATCAAACCTGGTAGCATATGTAGAAGTTCACAACATGCAATCACAGAAAATACTATGTTATGTAGATGTACATGAA
>CAUJGJ010000079.1:37200-47200 GCA_963170055.1 Halisarca cf. caerulea | reverse complement strand
GTGTGTGTGTGGGCTTTCTCTTAATATGGAAATTGCACTCAATAATTGGATAAATTCACTGAACACAACCTCTTCATTTGATATAAGGGTTGCACCCGCCACCCGAACTAGGGGTGAAGGCGGCCGAAGGCCGCCTTCTCCCCTAGTAATTATAATTTTGAAAAGTCAATATATCGAATACTCAATATATTCATTATCCACATTTTTCTAGAGCAAGTGCAGTTATGTGCATTTGCAGTACAACAATGGTCAGGTTAAAATAGGGAGGACTAACAGCACAAGTCCAATATATGACTAAGGTTTTCAATTAGCCTGGGTACATAGTACTAAAATATTTCTACCCCCCCCCCCCCCCTGTAGTTATGTCATAACTGTGGGATCAAAATTGGAACATCACTATTGGAGGATAATATTGAGATATACCGACTAATACTGACTATCTGTCAATTAGTTAGTAACAAGCTACAATTCTCAATACCGTCCAGGACTACATCCCACCAAAAATGACAATAATTTTATTGTACCTAGACACTTAAAACTCTGTCAGATTTTCCCTAAAGGACTGAACTTCTCATTCTGATTTGGGGAAGAATGTCAGTCCATCCATTCAGTTTATGCACAGCCACTTGTTGCTATAGCTGTTCTTTTAGATCAGAAATCCTTGGATCTATATGTGCCAGCTGTGCATGGAATGGAGCAGCATTTTCCCAAATTAGGAAAGTAAGATTAGGACATCTTCTGTCTTCTGAATTTACTTGCATACATAAATTCAGACGTTTTGACCCGTGCCTTTTTGCTTATTTTGAAATGGTTAAAGATCGACCATGTACAACACGTAAAATATGTTTTTGGCTCTTTAAACTACATATGCACAAAATATGAATGGTCGAAATGCTATCTAGATGGTTTCTGGAGTCTTTCCACCTTCAGGAAGAGAAAACAAGGCATTCATATGAGACATTCGAAAGCGGCAGCCACTTTGTTTTTTGGTGATTTAGAAAAGTACCAGCATGCCTGCATGTAAGTACTGAATCTCTATAGCTCCTTTCAGGCTACGTAAATATTAAATTAATAGTCCAAATAGACTACAGACATCGAAAAAGGTTTTGTAGTTATAACATATTCAAGGTAAACTCAGTTTGATCATATTTATTTATAAAAAACACTGTCATGGTGGCAAATACTCACAGTAAGTAGAGGACTGCCACTGCTCTGAGTCTAAAATGTCTGCTTTCAACATATATATAAGCTCTAACTAAAGCTATTATATATATTAGGGGAGAGTTCGGGTGGCGGGTGTAACCCTTATATCAAATGAAGAGGTTGTGTTCAGTGAATTTATCCAATTATTGAGTGCAATTTCCAAATTAAGAGTAAGCCCACCCACCCACACACTCACACACACACATGCACACACACACACACACACACACACACACACACACACACACACACACACACACACAACACAATTGCAAACACACACACATACGTATACACACACGAATCCTGCATAAATTTCAAACCATTGCTAGCGACACCCGAATATTATCAAAATGGTTGAGTCATTTCGTCGGTGGCCATTCTTCTATTGTTCTCAGGGGATAAATCTACCACTATACTGTCCAGCCAACAACCCTCACCAACTATTGGTGCACACACACACACACACACACACACACACACACACACACACACATATACACATATACATACACAGATACACACACATACCCCACACCCACCCACACACCCACTCACACACACACGCACACACACACGCACACACACACACGTACACAGGCACAAACACACACATGCACATATACACACATACAGGCACACACACACAAACATACACACATACACACGTACACACACACATACACACACACACACACACACACACACACACACACACACACACACACACACACACACACACACACACACACACACACACACACACACACACACACACACACACACACACACACAGGCACAAACACACCACACACATATACACACAGGCACTTTTTTGTTTATTTGGAACTATATTATTGCAATGGAGTACAAGATAGATTATATAAAACAATAATAAAGGAGAATAAGATGAGTGCCAACATATCGGTCAACGATATGGTACACTAGAGTCATCTTAGTGACATCAAAGAAAAGAAAATCGTGTGACTACGAAAATTAGTTCTGTACAACTTCTTGATCTCCGAGTTCCAGGGGTCTCTCATCCACACTATCGGTGTAACCCCAGCCTTGCAGATGTCGTCGACCCACTGTGTGGCTGTGGCTGGAGTTCTTTGGTGACATCTAACTGATTGACCAGAGAGATCCGAAGTGCGGGCATCTGGTAATCCTCAGAAATGTGCAGTAAACACTGCAAGAGTTCTTCTAGGTTTACTGCTGACCAGATGGAACGATGGCGATTACTCAAATTCAAACCACGTGGTGGTGTAATGTCAAAAAAGCAGCAGATTGTTTCCTCCTCACCACCATGTGGCGGCCGCCATTTTCGTGACGTCACACACACACACACACACACACACACACACACACACACACACACACACACACACACACACACATACACACACACACACACACACACACAATGCACACACACACACACACACACACACACACACACACACACACATACACACACACACACACACACACATACACACACACACACACACACACGCACACACACACACACACACACACACACACACACACACAATGCACACACACACACACACACACACACACACACACATACACACACACACACACACACACACACACACACACACACACATGCGTGCACGTGCACACACAGACACACAAATCCTTCATAAGCTTCAAGCCATTGCTATACAAAACACGAAATGTTTTCAAAATGGTCTATTTATTTCGTTGCATGGTGGCCAACTTCGCTTTCATTCTCAGAGGATAAATCTTCCACTATATAGCCAACAACACTCACCAACTATTGGTACACACACACCAACACACACACATACACACACACACACACACACACACACACACACGCACACACACCAGTGTTCACAATAACTTTTCGGAGGTGTCTGGACAATTTGTCAGGACAAACTCCAGATTGTCCAGCATTCACATATTTGCTCGGACATGATACTTTTGATAATCACTCAAATACTTAGCTCACTTCTCCTTGCTATCATGTGTGCAGTTGTAAGCAAGCATACATAGAAAGATTCTGGTATTTTCATACTATTTTTAGTAACAATTTAGCATTGTCCCACTTTTACTACGAGGTACAATATGTTATCATTTGCAAAACAATGTTATTGCATTCAGTGCAAGTAAAGAGGCTTGAATGTACAACGTGCTTTTATAGCACCAGAGTCCACATATACCTCTAGGAGAGGCTGCTTTGAACTGCAGGGCTACTAATCAGCCGTTTGTTTCCTTTAGTTCCACTACCTATAGCAGAGAGTGATAGACCACAAATCTGTCACCTCGACTAACAGCCTCCTACAGCCATAAACACTTCCTTTGAGCTGACACAATGTCAGAAAAAAGTTGATAACATCCGGACACAGAAATGATCGAAAAATGTCCGATGTCTGAACGTTATTCCGAACACTGTGTGACACACACACACACACACACATACACACACACACACACACACACACACACAAATCCTGCATAAATTTGGCTGATTCATTTCATTGGTGGCCATCTCTGCTCTTGTTCGTAGGGGATAAATCTTCTGCTATATAGCCAACAACACTCGTCAACTATTGGTGTGCATACACATGTACAAAACACATACAAACACACACACACACACACACACACACACACACACACACACACACACACACGCACACACCATAGGCGTAGGAACCGGGGTGAGCCAGGGAGGCCCTGGCCCCCTCACATTAAGTGAGTGGGGCCCAAAATCATACACATGTCTAATATATTACTGTACAAAATGCTTCATCTTTAGAACCTTTGGCCCCCTCACTTATACGTATGAGTGTTCCTACGCCCCTGCACACACCACCCACCCACACACACACACACCATAGATAACACACCATATAGATCACACACACACACACACACACACACACACACATGCATGCACGCTCATATTATGTGCACATGCAAGTACACACAGACGCACCAATTTTATCACACTTACAAACTGTAAAGGAATCCTGCACATGTATGTTCCAAAATAAATATCTAACAGGATTCTTCGTAGTATCTATGGTATTTAGCAGCATAATGGACACACACACACACACACATACAAACATGTGCTGTACACACATATTATGTGCACACACAGACACACCAATTTGTCACACATACTAACGGTAAAGGATTCCTGTACATGTATGTTCCAAAAATAAATGTCTAACAGAATTCTTCGTAGTATCTATGGTATTTAGCAGCATAATGGACACACACACACACAGGTAAGTTATGGCAGATTCGTGGTTGCGAAGGACGTTTTGTGGTTTCAACAGGAATGCGATTAAATCGTCACGCCTAATACTAATTATCACGTTTTTCCCATGTGACATCTTTCCTAGTATTCGAGATTTAAATTGTTTTACCATCAATAGAAAGGATTCTGGCCAACCAAGTTAGCAAATCGATCATAGTAAACTGTAAACGGGCTGAAAGTGATCGAGCTTCTGAAGCTCTAGCTTGCCTTCGCGTACGAAGGTGTATAAATTAGCCTCTCTATACTTGAGAACACGTGGTGTCATGTGACCAAGGGCTCGAGAAGAGCTCTTTACCATAAGAAAGTTATGGCATAAAACGCGGAGATCTAAACCTCTACCTGTGTGCTTGAAAGATTGACAGATTATCCTTTAAGGACTAAACTTGGAATTCTGATTAGGGGAAGATATTTGGCCTTTCTGTTCAGTTTATGTCACGCCGCTTGTTGCCACAGCCGTCCTGTTGGACCAGAAAACCTTCGCCATAACAGCCAAGGAGTGGAGCAACATCTTCCCCTATAATCAGGAAAGTAAGATTAGGATATGCCGTGTCTTCTGAACCGACGTTGGTGTTTAAACTCGGAGGTCCGCGTTTCTGCGTATTTGTTCATTTTGATATGGTTTAAGAAGAACGGTCATGCAACAGGTACAGCGTGTTTTCGGCTCTTTAAGTTACAAAGGATCAAAATTTGAATGTTCAAATCACTATCTAGATGGTTTCTTGGAGTTTTAAACCTTTAACAAGAATAAACAAGGCGTTTGATTTGAGACATTCGGAAACGGCAGCCATTATATTTTATGGCAAAAAGTGCCATAACATACCTGCGCACACACACACACAAACATACAAACATGTGCTGTACACACATATTATGCGCACACACAGACACACCAATTTTGTCACACAAACTAACTGTAAAAGATCCTGCACATGCATGTTCCCAAAATAAATATCTAACATGATTATACATATTTTGCAGCATAATTGACGGATTTTGACAGGAAACCCGGAACAGGTTATTTTTTATCCTGTCCAATTATTTTATATGTAGTCTCCACTAAGTCTGGCTTTTTTACTGTTTTCATAACAATTCTGGAGATTTTGTAAACAAAGCTTGTTATTGTGCTAGATCTTGGGCCATTTCATTGGAGCTACTCTGATTTTGAACCAAAAATGGGATGTATCTCAGGAAAGGCAAAACAAGATGGTGTCAAGATTGCCTCATTTCAGCTGCAGTTTTCTCTTTGGTGTACCAAACACATGTTGGCCACCCAGAAATGTCCCATATTTGAGCAAATTGTTGCTATTGGCTCATCCATAGAGCCAACAAATTAGTTAACTCTTGTGGTGAAGTCAACTAATTAGTTGGCCTCAGGTTGTTTTTGCCTAAAAATCAGCTATGTTTTGGGTACCCTTAAAAATAATTGGACACAATAAAAAATAATCTGTTCCGTATACTTACTACAGATATCATTGCACACGAACATGGCTGGTGACATCCCTTTTGCCACCGATGCCGCTTTAGTTTCCAACGCGTAAATTATTCCGCCTTATAGATAAGGACACTCACCAAGTTTATTTTGGAACATTCGCCGTAGTTAGAAAGTACTCGCATCTTTTTTCTAGGAGGAGTTAGCGAACAACCATTTCGAAGGTAAAAGTCGTATTCCTGTCAGGATTCGTCCGTACAACAAATATGGCGGCTCGTAGGCTTGTACGGGCTATTTTCGAATTGTCGCCATTTTGCAAGTAAAAGTGAAGAGGAGCCTTACAGTCTCTTTCCAGATCCTACAGTTGACGATCGTGAACAGTCGTCCGCAGTCAGTCGCAGCGCGCATCAGTGAACTGCGAACAAAAAATTCGGCCTACGTACTATAACGAACAAAAAATCGGCCTATAAGATATATATATATATATAATAATAATATATATACATACATAGTGTGATGGTCAAGTGAGACTAATAGGGAAAAGAATACATACCTTCATGATGAAGAATGTCTGACATAGAGGATCACAACTCGCTTCGTCTGGATTCATTGCAAGGAAGGACTGCAGCTGGCACATGTATCTAATCAATCTGGTCTTTCCACATCCAGTTTCTCCCATAATTACAACAGGAATACCACATCTACAAGTGCATGCATACATGGTAATCATACATGGATATATTATGAGAATGTGATATTATACCGGAATCGCATTTGAATGGCCAACATCTTCACCAAATTATCAAATGTTAGTTCATATGTAGGATCAGGATCTATTTGCTTGAAGTAGAAGTCATTTTGATCAGGATCAAAGTTGAACTTGCTCTCCAACACACGGCAGAGTTTCTTCAGAATAGTCAACCTAAACAAGAGTGAGTAAGCTTGTGAATACACATGATAGTGCAGTACACTATAAGTCTACATCATTGAGAATACATGTACCATATGGTCGTAGGAGTATGTTCGGTTGGTCTGGCTTTCACCAACCAATACTTCAGCCAAACTCAGTACCATATGCACTCTGAAAATTCGTCGTACCCAGTTCACTGAAAATTTCGTCATTTTATTAAAATAGATAAAAAATGAACAAAAAAGAGACAATGCTGACGAAAAGATGGAGACTTTGATGAATATTCAGAATACTGACATATATTAGAGTTGGGCAGTAATGATGATGACTACTTTCGAGTTGAAGATTATTACAATGCTCAGAGGATACCATGTCTACCAGGAAGTTTGGAA
Source organism: Halisarca cf. caerulea (assembly GCA_963170055.1). Lineage (NCBI taxonomy): Eukaryota > Metazoa > Porifera > Demospongiae > Chondrillida > Halisarcidae > Halisarca > Halisarca cf. caerulea. Next base: position 39,944 of record CAUJGJ010000079.1, on the reverse strand, counting down.
TCCTATTGTTGGCGAAGCCTTCATTTGCTAACAAGAGAACAGCAAGGAGCATGCAAGACACATATACTATGGCTACAATACAAGCTAAAGGAGACAATAAAGTTATTGGTCATTTGCCACGAGAAATCTCATGTGTAGCATTCTTCTGTTCGACACATGCTGGTAGAATTTTTGGTACTGTTACTAATAGGTGACGCTATTGCATCCAAAGAGGCCGGATGGAGATTCCTTGTGAGTTAACCTTTTTAGGAAGAGAAAGAACTATTTCAACAGAAGCAATTTTCTTGTATTGAACTTGCTTGTTCGTAGGCATTATAATAAACTTTCAGCATTATAATGAATGCAATATTGATGACGTGGCTACTCAAACCATAGGTCATGAGCAGTGTATACAAATGATATTATGGCAATTACGTATAATGTTCAAAGTTTTCTCTCACAATATGCTTAATAGGGTGGTTAAGCAAAATGTCAACAAGCTAAACTTTAAATTACTCGTACATTCTACTGGATTTACTAGCGTTGTTACATTGGCTTTCCTGAGGGCAGTGGCAACATCATCAGTCAAGTGAGCATGGAATGGATTAAAAACACTAGTAGGGAATGTTCACATTTGGTATACTTGATCGATCCTCCTTGGTCCAAACTTTCATCAAAATGTGATCTATCCGAGCTTTCACCTGAGAAGCAAAGCAGACCTCATTCTTACTGAGCTTGATTTTTATAATCATCCTGTCAGTCTTGCCTTTCACATTGGTTTCAACATACATCCAGAAGTACTGCGGCCGACAACAAATGTTACTCATTTAGTTTCTCCCTTTGTTCCCCACACTCTTATTTGTCTTGTCCCTTTCTTGTTGATGGTACTGGTCCAGGATCTGTGCATGCCAAAAATATGGGTGTTTCATCCATATTAATGAGCTTCTGAGGAAACGATAACACTCACCAAAAGCCCATAATTGCATTTTCCATAAACTCTTCCAGTTTCTTTTCCAAGTTTAGCTGGATAGATGTGACCCTCCTCAGTGCCAATGAGTTTCATGCAGTTCATGAATTTTTGTAGCCACCTGTCAGACATACAAAAATTTGGATTTGTAGGTTGTAGTATCTGTGAAGAGGTTTTTTGCTGGATAGTCTTCTTCTGTATTGGCAGCTGCAGTATTCCAGTATCTATTGCACAAGGGATTCTTCAATATCTGCATGTTAAGATAAAGGACATCCGGCACCTTTGTGGACATGTTTACCTTTGGAAAGCAAGGATTTAGGATTGCTCTTTGCAAATGTTCCAATCCCTTCCATGAATGAATTATGGTTTTTGGAATCTTGAAATTCTTATAAGCTGCAACCAGTGAATGCATGGGTTTTGGCATAAGCAAGCACTACCTTGCAACTTCTCTCTCAAGTTGTAAGATACATCATGTGTGTACACAGAAGATCTCCTGCTTTTAGGTACCACCTGAGGTGGGTCTGTTGGCCCACTATGATTTGCTGGAGCTGAAGAGCTGCTACTGATGTGACTGCTGAAGGAATTCGATAAGTATAATTGTGACTTGATCACTGAGAGCTACTCCTAAGAATAATGGTATTGTAGCTAGAAGCTGTCGATTTTGGCTTGAAATCGTCTAAAATCTTTGTCTTGGGCTACTCATTTGATGGTTCTTCGTCGCTGCTGTCAATAAGAATAACTAGGTGGTCCATATCCTCACCAAACTTCCTCTTTTGGCCAGGTGATCCTTCTATCAGCATTGCTATGAGTGTATTATTCCAGAGAAGTCATGCCATCCTCAATGTCCTCGCTGTCAAAAATTGAGTGAAGTCACTTAGGTTTGTGACATTGGGAGGAATTGCTATATTCACTGTGAAATTTTACCAATGACAATTAGAAGTACAAATTTTTAGAGCGCATATGGTATTTTATTAATTTTTTAAGAAACAGACTTTTAGCACACTCAGAAGTACACATAAACCCAGAGGCTATGATGATGTTTCACTGCACCTGAGATTACCATTAGTATACCAGAATGGGGAGATTCTAAATCAGTCTGCTCATCCATGACTATTTAAATAATTTTGTTAATTATGTGAGAAATGTGTTCACTTTGATACCATTATCTTGCATGTAGTCATGTGCATCAGTACTGCATATGGGACAAAAGTGTTATGATAGTACTCCTCAGTTTACATAGACTAAGTGATGAAATGCTATTTTTGTGGCACCTCTAAATTACTAGTCATGCAATTATCGTGTGTTCCAACTGTTATTCAGGCATATACGAATGCCAAATCCACATTTAGTGATGTTATCTGTCATCACCAGTGCTCTGCCACATGCTGGTATGTGAACAAACTAGACTGTTCTTTAGAATTTTAGTTTTCTGCTGTGTGATAAATGAGGGAACAAACTAGCAACGGTTTTGCTACCAACCATGAGTTAATTTGAGATATACAACTTTTCCATGTTGGGTATTTTAAATCATTGTCCTCATCCTGAGTTATAGGCGCTTAAATCTTGTCATTTGAGGTGGTTCATTGATCTCGACTTCCAAGAGGAATGGTGAAATACCCAACATGGCAAAGCTAGCAAGCACTTCGCTATAGTAATTTTGCGGGAAAACATCCTAGAAATCATTCTTCCATTTATCACCTAGAGGATTTCAATTTTGGTTAAGGGTCAGGATAACCTTTGTAGCTGCTTCAGCGTTCATATGACACGTTCAAAATGGTAATCTTCAATCGGAAAGTTC
>CAUJGJ010000079.1:30000-37000 GCA_963170055.1 Halisarca cf. caerulea | reverse complement strand
ACATGTCTGTCTACCAGAAATGTCCTTGATTAATATTCTAAAGCTCGTTCAAGTTAAGAGTAGAAGCTGTAAAAAAGACCAAGATTTTTACACCTCCTAATTAGCGTGGACATGTCCCATATGTGAGGCAACAAAAATATTTTGTTAGCGGAATGCTATTAATGCAATTCTTTCATACGATGATGCTTGAAAAATCATTGTTGAATTATTGGATAACCTGCTACCCGCATATGTAAACCAGTCAGAGAAATTTCAATTCCCAAAAGCGGACTTTTGGGCAATATACACTGGACCAGGTGGAGAAGACCTTTTTACTATGATAATATTATTAAGATTTAGTTTAAGAAATGGTGGTTTCTGCAGCATGTATAACGTTTATTGATTTAAGCTGTTTTGTTGAAAATAATAAATGCTTCTAGTTTATTGGTTTCAAGTTAGATAGTGTTACTATGTACTGTATATAATAACAGTATAAACTGTAATAAAACCGTTCCAAGCACAGTAAGTAGTACAGTGTTTTTGGCTCGAACTGACCGGACTAATCAAAAGGGTGCTCCTATGACCATGCTGTACAGTGCGGTCCACTTTAGTTGAGCTTGCTTAGTTGAATTAAAGTTCTGGATAAATTGAGGGAGTTTGTTTGGCCCTACTCATTCAATGCTAATTTAAACAAACTCTTGTAAGTAGAAGTTCTGAATAGTGGAATTTATTTTGCTGTCCCTACGCAGGTATGTTATGTCCGATCTTGGACATAAACGAAAATGGCCGCTGTTATCGAAGAAGTGAAATCAATAGGTTTTCTTTCCATGTGCACGATTAGTGATGCCCAGAAAACGCTTTGTGTTATATCTTAAACATAACTACTTGGTATTTGAGCATTTTAGATTATTGTGCAAAGTCTCAAAACATCGTATGACCAGTTTTTACTGACCATACTCGAAAACATAAAAATCCAAAAACGCGGTGGTAGAAACTTAGGCTTTTGGACACAAAACTAGCCCCAAAAGAACACACAGGTACCGAACTTACTAAATCGAATTCAGGGTCTTCAGGCTCCACTGCATGGCTGTTATGTCCAAGGATTTATGCAAAATTTGAGGGTGAGTAGTTACAATCCTTTGGACATAAAGCAAATGGTTCAACGTACAAAGACCCTGAATTCGATTCTAGGGGTTTGGTCCTTTGGGAACAATATCTCCAAGTTTCACGCTGAAAATCAGAGATTCCTACCACCGCGATTTTGATGAAATTTTCTTGTGGAGCAAGCTGTCTTCCTTCAGGAAAGTCACGTGACATCACATGCAATCCTACAAATAGTAAACGAGTTGTGCTCGTGGTGAAAACAGTTTTAGTGGAAAAGGCGGAAATGTAGACGGTGGCTTTTAAACCTTACAAAGTGGGTTTGAAGTAATCGTAGGATCAATATCTAGATTTTCACCGCATACACTTTTGAAATTCTAATGCTTGACTGTTATTAGCAGCATTTTGTGGCTTTCCAGCCAGGACAAGATGAGAAATAGTGATGCATATATAATTCGAACAGAACAAGCAATCAAAAGTATACGCAGTGAAAATTTAGATTTACCTTTTAGAAATCAATCCTTACATTTCTGTAGTCATGACCGCTATTTACTGAGATCTCCGCCTTTCACAACGAAATTTACTCCGTGAAAAGGCTTCTCTCAAGGCTAAATCAATCTTCGTACACTATACCTTCAACATACGATCTTACGTAGCCCAGTTATTGTAAACGAAGGAGTTTAGAAAACATTGTCAACTTCTCTTGAAATCGGATTCTTCCCTTCCAAGATATCTAGTTCATACTTAAGTCGGTGAACCCCAAACCTGCCAAAGAAAGCGTTATTATCCAAAACCAACGCTTAGAATTTCGTGAACAAAACGTGCTGTGTAAAGTTGGGTAGGGTCTGAACTTTTTACCATAGATAACTCGATAGATAACCTTGCTTCTCACAGAGCTTCCTAAGCTGATTCACGATACTGGCACATGACGAACCCACGCAATTCAGTGATAATAAAATTCATGACGTGAAAACCACAAAGTGCCCGTGTTTTGGCTAGATTCGGACATAACATACCTGCGTAGTGATTCGACTTAGCCAGACGGTGCACAAAGAGAGCTGCAGTATATGCAATGTACAGAGCCATTAATTGCGACCAATTCATCATCTGATTCAATTTGATATGGGACAGATGCTCATAGTACTTTTAAAGGGATTTGTATCATTTTAATTTCATTGGAAATACCAAAACAATATTGAGATCCGAGTTGTGTTACTAATGCAAATCATCGATAGCCTCAGTGTGCTTTTAACCAGGTTCTATGGTATCAATCCCTACTTTAACCATGCCTGCCAAAGCTATTTTGACAAATATTATAATAAAGAAGGACTGTTTGAAACTGTATAGAATCAATAATGCACAAAACCCTACTTTCTGATGATGATACATACATTGATTACAAAGAGCTAACCAACAAGGAGGATTCTCTGTGTAAACTCTATATATATATATATATGCTTGGATTGCTTATCCTAAGGATTGCATAGATGTACTATTTGTAACTAAGTATACAATGTGCACTTAATTCTCCACGGTTAAAAACGCTTTGAAGTGGTTCAGCCCTTACTCTGCCATACAAACAACCAGCAAGATGGTATATACCAATTGTTTTTTAATATTATGATCGAAATAAAACATGACACTTGAGAGGCAAAAGTTTAAGGTCACTGTATAACTCGAATAATAATCACAAGCAAGCTAGAATGGCCCTTTTAAGCTTTACCAAGTACCTGGTAAGGCTTCCTAACAGTACCATTTTTTGACATAAAGGAGGGGGGGGGGGGGGCAGAAATTTGATGTCTGCTCCTCTTTGATCCACAACTAGAAGATTAACACAGTTTAATCACTCACTTATTCCAATTCTGTGGATCTTGTCTCACTTCCACTCCACTCTGACGGAGCCAACGGTAGAGCCCTTCAGTCATAATTCTCTCTTCGATTACCTGATGATTCAAATCCACCAAGTTAACAGTCTTTCCCACTTGCTGTAAGTTGAATCCAACAAATGTCATGGAATCATAATGCTCCTCAGCCTCACGCAAACGATATGTGTCACGGTTAAAGAAGATGTATGGATGGATACTACAACAGTAAAGAGGGTTGAGAATTAAAATCATTACAGAAAGAGTGTTTGCATAAAAATTAAATACAGCAAAATTTTACAATGACAACTAGGATCTGAGTTCTTGTACTAAGTATCTATGCATAAAGAAAATCTGTACTCTTTTCATAAGTAAAACCTAAGGCTACTTAATATCTCACAGAGAGGTACAGACAAACTTTCCTTTGCAAGCAGAGAAGAAGAATGCAGGGCCGCAGATTATGTGCACATATATCTGCACATAAAACAAAATGATGGTTAAAAGTCACTCGCAATTATACACCCATTTTCTTCCTTTCTATTCAGTAGATTAACAAGGACAAGGTGTAGTATGCTATTCAAAACTTTCAAATGAATGTTGTCTACTTTAAATTTCTTCACTTGTAACACATACAAAATCGAAATGCTAAGTGACTAGTAGTAATACTTACTCCTTAGTAAAAACAATTACCTATCAATATGACACTTCTCTACTGAGATATGAACACTAATTTTTGCAGTTTTCAGAAGACAAAAATTTACAAACACATGCACAAATGACTTGAGCTTTCATGACGTGACACGGTTAAAAGTTAGATGCATTCTTTGTCAACTATCTTGCAAAGTTTTGGCGTCACCAGTCAGCATTTAGACCTCCAACTTTTCAAAAGAAATTAGTTTACTGAGAACATGCATCTTGTAGCCTTTGTCATGCAATTGGTAGGTGACGTTATTCACAATGTTGAAATACATTTTATTTCTAACAGTAAATAACTTTTCTTTAAATTTGCATGGACTTTTGACATTTGTATTTATTCTGGCGACGTGAAGGTTTGGTTAAGTGAGAGAAAACAAAGGAAAGAATAAGACAAATTATCTAGGCTGAGCTCATGCAGTCTGCATATGACCAACCCATGCATACAAAATTTGCTAGGCTAAGATTGATACTTTCATATTTGCATTACTTTAAATCCACAAAGTGCCCCCCCCCCCCCCTTATGGGCTGGTTGTGCATATAATCTACCTACAAAACCCAACTTGAGACAATCCTCCAAACAACTTTGAAAGGTTCCCATGCAACAGTCCCCAGTAAATTCTGGTACACACTTATATGTCCATGAAAACTAAAGTTAGACTAATTACCTCTGGCCATATCCTTCTCCAAAATTTCCTGCTACCTCCAGCCCAACAAATACAATAATATCAGTATAAGTATCAGAAATCTTTTTTAATCTGCATGGGGAGCCAATAACTTAAGGCACCCAGCACAATAGCCACACTCGTCAATAAGAACTCAAAAATCAATTATAATGATACCTTGACTCCCATGCTCTTCTCTTTACAATTTGATATCCTTCCAAGTCATCACCAACATCTTGTACATCCCATCCATCCTGCCCATTCTGTCTATCCTCCTGTGACAGTCCTGCTTCAGATTTGATGGATGGAATGGTAAAATCCTATAATATGCAATATAACCTTATAACACAAATGATCGAGAATCCTCAGTTCAATTCATGGAAAGAGAATAAAGGTCTTGCTATTAATTAACACTGATAATATGAATTTCGAAAGACAACATTAACAACAATTATTATTCAAGTACATTACTTACCACAGACATCTTAATCATGAATTTCACAACAAACGACTTGAATCCAGTTACACCCATACTGACATCAGACACAATGTCTTGGTCACAATAAATCGATCTCTCACTGGCGGTTAGTTGAGCATTGAGGAAGGATATAAAATGGCTAAGTTCCAACCAAGTAGGATCCACCAGACCAGAATATCTGATGAATGATTGAGGAATACCATTAATACACTGCATGGAAACAGCGAAAAGCAGACATGTGCGTACTGCACATGCTAACTTTATAACAAAAGCAAATTGCTGTAACTTAAAGTTTCTTCAGGTCCTGGACAAAGTTTGCACAATTTAAATATTATTAAAAATATTCCCTAACTTTTATGATACTTACAGGACCGCAATACATTCAAACTTGTAATACTGTATTGGCCATCGAAGTACATTACTAAAATCTACCTGTCAGGGACAAAATAATATGTAATAATTATGTAACACAATAGTGGTAGATTGAGCATCAAATGGAACAATAACTGATCACATTAATTGGAACACTTGCAATTCAACCACCAACATTCGGGGTATCACAATGGAGCTTATTGTGTAAAGTTACAAAAGTATATACGAAGAGCTGCAAAAAGGCAGCATAGCATACCAACAGAACATCATGTGTCAATCAAGGGCATAAAGGTAAATTAAAGGTAGAGCAAGTGGGATTTTGGCCCCACAACTTTCTTGACAATAATCTTGTGACAGAAAGAAGGATTTTTGTTTGATAGAATATTATTGTCGAGATAGAGGTATAGTCCTGACCTGTTACATTTAAAGCAATAGATTGCTGCAACTGTCATATTTCATTCCTTCAATTTCCCATTGTTATGACCATACTGTACAAATTGCACAATATGCATACAGGACTGCATTCATTGGAGTACATTTGTCAAGCAAACTGATTCGGGAATAGCTAGCTCAATAAAATACAACATCCCACTATCTCCAAATCAGTACATGCCATGGCTGAATGGTGATATATATTCAACTTCAGAAATTTATGATTACTACCAATTAGCAGCATGTTCCACTGTGATTATTCCAACACTCTTTTCAGACTTCCTGCTAGTATACGTTACAATCGAAGTGGAGTGAAGCAATACCACCGTCATATTTTTGTTTTTTATATACAAAGTAATCCTCAATATTACACATGTTCTGTAAATTATATATGTACCTCTGAGTCCAGTGTTCTCGCCAGCCCTTTTAAGCAGGGTGGCCCACCCTCCTTAAATTTTACCTTAAACCATTTTATTTCCTTTAATTGGAGTCATTCCTTCTCTGTTCAGGTACTTTGAGTCGATAGGTTATAGACTAACAGTTACAGTCCAACCTCGATTATCCGAACCCCTGTGGCCAACTCCTGAAATCTTAGGGTTCGGATAAGCAAAAAAGTCCGGATAACAGAAATTCATAAATTTAACCAATATTGACAAAGTCTGAACCCAATTTAACAACAATTAATCAAAAATACACCTCACGAACACTACAAGCACATATAGCAAGTTCTAATCACAAATACATACACCATGCACCATTTTAAAAGAGAATCAAGTCTGGAAGAATGCACTGAGTTTCGTCTGCCGCATAGTGTTAATCCTCTTGCTGGCCGACAAGGTATGCAGTTGCCGCAGCACTGAAGTGTTATATGCAGATGCTTCAGGTTGGTATTCTAGCCATGACAAGCATTGTTCGAACATGCGAGCTGCTTCACTGTGCGACACTGGGCACTTTGATGGTTCTTCTGAAGTTTCATTCTCTTCTTCGGATTCAATCTGAGGATCTGATGGAGATTTGGAGACAAATTCACAAATTTCTGCATCAGTGAAAATCTGCACACCAGAATCATTAGCATCATCGTCAAGTCATTCAGAAATCACGTCAGCCTGTAGGTTAAATCCCAATTCATGAAATAGACTTCCAAAGGAAGCTATTCCCGCCTCACTGCTACTGCAATCCTCTTTAGAGCTGGAAACAAACTCTTCAGAGTCTTCATGATTGTTCTCTTCTTGGGTCTGAAATCGAACTCGAATTCCATGCCAAAGAAAGCAAGTCTTGCCTACAATGTTATCTAGAGTACGCATATCTGAACTCTTGGTCAGTTCATCGTAACCTTGATGTGAAGCATCCACCAGTGTATCAGGCAAGTTGCTTTCTGGAGCCAACCTTATTGGACGTGATTTGGATGCATCAGTAGT
>CAUJGJ010000079.1:2500-25000 GCA_963170055.1 Halisarca cf. caerulea | reverse complement strand
GCACACACACACACACACACACACACACACACACACACACACATACACACTCACATACACACACACACACACCATAGATCACACACCATATAGATCACACACACACACACACACACACACACACACACACACACACACACACACACACACACACACACAAACACACACACACACACACACACACACACACACACACACACACACACACACACAAACACACACACACACACACACACACACACACACACACACACACATGCTAACAAACATGCATGCACACTCATATTATGTGCACAAATACACACAGATACACCAATTTCATCACACATACAAACTGTAAAGGAATCCTGCACATGTGTGTACCAAAAATAAATATCTAACAGGATTCTTCGTAGTATCTATGGTATATAGCAGCATAATGGACGTTTTTGACGGGGAACCCGTATACTTACTATGGATATCATTGCGCACTAACATGGCTGTTGACAGCCTTTTCGTCATCGAAGCCGCTTTAGTTTCAAACTCGTAAATCATTCCACCTTATAGATAAGGACACTCACCAATTTTGGAACATTCGCCGTGGTTAGAAAGTACTTGCATCTTTTTTTTCTAGGAGGAGTTAGCGAACAACTGTTTCGAAGGTAAAGTCGTATTCCTGTCAGGATTCGTCCATACAACAAATGTGGCGGCTCATAGGCTTGTACGGGCTATTTTCAAAATTTCGCCATTTCACAAGTAAAAATGAAGAGGAGCCTTGAAGTCTCTTTCCAGATCCTAAGGTTGATGATCGTGAACAGTCGTTCGCAGTCAGTCGCAGTGCGCGTCAGTGAACTGCGAACAAAAAATCGGCCTATTTTTATTATAATAAGATAATTGCATTATATTACCTAGGGTTACCCATTGTATTACCTCAGTCTATATAGAATTTATGTTTGCAAAAGCATGCATTCCACTGGCAAAATCACCAAAATTATCTGTTTTATAGTAATATATTATTACACACACACACACACACACACACACACACACACACACACACACACACACACACACGTGCGTAGAGTGTACATATTATCACTTTAGGCTTGCCACCAATGCATGTTTGTAGTAACAGTGAACAATAGACATCTGCATGCAATGCCAACCTGCACATCACCCCTATCCACTCCTTGTCAGTGCCTTCTGTGTGCAAATCAGTGTACACAAAATCATCCACTGACTGTCCCGTCTTAAACCGAGAGAGATACTGAAAAACTCTTTGGTATGAGCTGCTAGTTCTTATTGTTTCGTCCATACCAATCAATGTTTCTGACCGCTGTAGTTGTCCTGAGCCAATTGTAGCATGTAAACATATAATTAAACAGTGTAGATACTATACATATAAACTTTATGCAAATGATAAAAGACATTCCACACAATTTCATTCATAGACATATAAGCACATTCTCCCACAATTTCCAGAGATAGGGGGAGCATTTGTCAGGGCTGTTTACCCTTTCCAACTGACATCCAGGTATGCATGCATCAATATACAGTTATACACACATGCAGACTCCATCACAACTAGATGAGAAGATGCTTGTGGGACATGTCCATGATTTGTTATCATAACGCTCCTGAATTGCATAGTGATAAAACATTATTTTCGGCGCCTACAAGTTATTAGTCACACATTTATCTCGTGATTTAGACTGATATTCGGGCGTATACAAATACCAAATCTGCGTTTAGCGACGTTTTCTGTCGTCACGGTTGCTCTGTCACATGCTCGCGTGTGACTAAACTGAATGTTCTTCGGAATTTTAGTTTTCGGCTGGGTGATGCACGAGGAAACAAGCTAGAGGCAGTTTCTTGGTGCCAACTTTGAGCCATCTGGAGGATACAACTTTTCCATGTGGCAGCAAGAGAGCTTTTGTTCCTGTCCTAAGTTATGAGCGCTTGAAGTTTGTCTTTTGAGGGCCAATATTACAGATCTCGGCTTTGGAGAGGAATTGTCTTTGCTGCCGCATGGAAAAGTTAGTAAATGATTTGCTATAGCGATTTATGTGAAAAAGTAGTCTTGAAAGCGTTCCTCCATCTATCACCCAAAGCGTTTCGCTTTGTAGTAGGGGTTAGTAAAACCTTAGTAGCTTCTGCGCGCTTGAATCAGGTCTTTCAAAAGGGTAATCGTCGAAACGCTTATGTGTCTGCCTACATGTTAAGCCTACGTTTTAAGGCTCTGAAGCTTCTGCAAGTTGAGAACAGAAGCTGTAAAAAAGACCGAAATTTTCACACCTTCGAATTAGCGCGGACATGTCCCACATGCGGAGTATTATAGTTTTGTATGAGAAATACCTAGTGTTTGTTACTAAAGGAAGAATGCAGCCAAGAATTATAGTGCACATGTCAGATAAACTGTCCAAGAATATCAATACATACTCACTTGACTGTAGACATTCCTTAGGACTGAGGCAATGGGTTGTCGGCAGTAAACGTATTAAGTCCAAAGAACAATTTCTTGCCTGTTGCTATATAGAAAACAATGCATTAATATGCACACGAGCACAAATCTGACCACCAACATGATATGCATGGAATATCACTTAACATAATGGATGACAAAATAACTCCAGTATCTATACTACATGTATGCTTCAGCATACCAGGTAATCTACAATGGCACAAAACAGATAGTTCACACATCTGCACCTATCACATATAGTGATGTATCCCTTCTAATACAAAACCAACTGAGAAATCACTACTATAGTCCTACATACATGCTGGTCTTCATTAGGTGTTAGCAAGGTAATCTCCACCGCATAGAGATTATTTTGCCTGTATCTCCATATGACACCTTTGCTACTTTGCAGAGCATGAAGAATCAACATGTTGAACAGAGGAGCTCCAATGTCTTCCAATACCTACACATATGTGTACATACCATAAAGTAGCAAAAAACATAGTAACACCTAATGTACACCTACAAACGTTTACGTGATGAAACATTCACAGATCGCTGATTTTCACAATTTTTGCAATAATTGTTATTTTCGCATATCCCTCTTAAATCCTACATTTTTCAGACTTTTATTGACACAGACTTCCTCTGTTTCTGGATGGAAACCAATAAAGTAACGTGGGAGGGCACTAACATGCTTCTCAACAACTTCTGCTCTTTGGATGGGCATTTTGGTCATTGCATAAGCACTTTACCTAAATATCACAGACTGAAAATTTTCATGCATGGCTTCCAATCCGCAAAATCCACAAAATCCGCAAAAGTTTTATCCTGCAAAAATTTGTACCTGGTTACATGAGTTTACATATGGTACATGCATGCATGAACACATGCACGCATGTACACGTGCACACACACATATGCACAACACACACAAACACACACACACACACACACACACACATACACACAAACACACACAAACACATACACACACAAACACACACACACACACACACACATACACACACACACACATACATAATTATACAATTATGTCTCAATGCTTACTCTTTCTGACACATCAAAGTGAAAAATGAGGGGAATAGTAGGATCCTCATCCAGTGACATAAGAACTCTAACAATGGAGTCATTGTCAATATCAGGTCCGTGTAAGGTTATCACACGAAGAGGGTCACTGTGAACTTCAGGTTTGGTTCGCAATGATTCAACTAATCTTTGTACATATAGTGACTTGCCCATGCCAGGACGGGTAGATGTGATAACTCTCACATAGGACCTACAACAAAATTCAAAAAAATGTATAATGCATTTATACATACATTTCATTATAAAAGATAGTATCATACAAGCAGGGTTCTGCAATTGGCTCTGTATGCTTAGCTGCTTATTTTGATTTTTCCTCAGACATGTCATTTTAATGTACATATCTATAGCTACATTTTTCTCTTCATTGATAGTCAGAAATGCTCTGATGTCTATGAATAAACAAAACAGCTGACAAGACTACAGCCTAGCTCTTTGAACTTGTTGAGACACTCTGGATAGATGTATCTTTGTATATCTGAGAACCTAAAAAACAATTATCATCCCAAAATAATTGAAAGCTTCCTAAAATAAAGTCCTTACGACGCACAAACTGTAGCGAGAGGCCACGACCACAAAAGATAAGGAATCCACATATACCAAAGTCAAAATAATACGTACTGTGTACTTATAGTTACACCAATTATGTTAAATACAGGCTATTATGCACGCCACAGTACCAGTATTATTGTCACATTATCAAGATCAATATTGTATATATCTTAGTTGCTTGAAGTACAGAATTAAAGGGTCCAACGCAAAAGTTGACAAGTCTATATACCCAAATCGCCCAAATGTTCTTTCTAATCAAATGTTAGATTCACATGTACTTTGCTAGTATATGACACTGTTTTAGGTTGAATGCCAATGAAGATTGTCTCATACACAATTTCAAAAGACAAAACCTAGCAAAGTATAGCTTACAAAATTGGAAAAATACAGGAATGGGTGAAAATGGCCCGGACTAATGACTTTTTGCTTTAGACCCTTCGATTATACTCAAGGGCACATAAATGTAGCACATAGTGGGGGCTCAGTGTGAATCAGGGAACAGGGAATATTCTTACTTATCTGGATCAATTCTGGCACTTGTGGAATCTAGATCATCAGGAACAAAGTGCTCTTGAAGATATTTTACAATCTTCTCCTCTTTTGGAAGAGGTGGCAAACTTCTTTTATACTCTCGAAGGTCTCCAATAAGCAAAGAGCTTCCTTCATCTTCTTGACAACAGATTATAACAAGTCTAAAACCTACATAAGCACAAACAAAGAAAACATAATAAATTATGAATAGTATATTCCACACTGATTTTCAATCATGCTTTCTATGTTATTATAGTAATTTCCCAGCACCACAAACGTCAAGCATGAAACATCACAATGTCATACTAAAACTTCATGCAATGAAATCCATATCTAGAGCAGATCAGCTTACAATTTGACTTGAATTAATTTATCAAATAATTTATGTGTCAAGCGTTTCCATAGAAACCATTTGTACATTGTACAATTATACAATTGTACATTAAATTATGTGCATGGAGTATATTGTTGATATTTAAAACCTTCAAATTCATCATACGCGTGTACAGACCACCTTCCTCCAGATCTGAATGGATGGAAAATGCTTCAGTAATGTTGGAAAGGGCAAGCTTGGAAAACCTGCCATTGGTAGTTCTTGGTGAATTTAATAGTGACATAATGTCCTCTCGACCACAATCTAGTAGGTTACAGAACTTAATGTTGAATTTTGGTTTCACTCAACTTGTCTCAGAACCCACCCGTGTCAAAAGGGAGAGTATGTCTATGATTGACTTGTTGTACACAACCAACCCAGAGTTGTTTGATCAAGTAGTATGCCATGAACTTGGTATTAGCAATCACAATTTGATTCTTGGTGTGCTTCATGTTGTGGTAGATAAGCAGGTTCCGAAATTCAGGCAGGTTCGATGCTTTGGCAAATGTAACATGGAGAGGCTGGTGCAAGAGTTAAAGAATGCCCCATGGCATTTAATGGCATGATTTCCCAGTATGGAATCCAAATGGGAGTTCTGGAAGGCTACGTTTTTTAGCATAGTGGATGCCAATGTACCCCTTGTGAAGACTCGAGTTAGAATCAAGAGTATGCCATGGATCACTAGAGAGATCCGAATGCTGATGAGAAAAAGAAGTTATTTGTGTACTAAAGCCAAGAAAACCAAAAACGAAGATGATTGGGCGTGTTATAAGCGTATTAGAAATGATCTGTCTGGAAAACTCCGACAAGCTAAATCAGATTACTTCACTGAACTTTCCAGTAAACCACCTACCCCACCCCTTTGTAAAAAGGTCTGGACAGAAGTGAACAGGCTCCTAGGTAATAAGCGTCAACAGACAAACATCTTAAAAACCGGGGACAATGTGCTGACTGAACCCCTTCCCATTGCTGATGCCTTCAGTCGCCATTTTTCTACATTGTTGCCGAACTCTGATGTACAATTGCTTGCAGATCCTTCTGCAGGCATCCAAACCACTGGGTCTGTTTTTGAATTTTGCCCTATTTCTGAAGAAGATGTGTTGCAGCTCTTGTCATCTATTGATGCCAACAAAGCTACTGGAGTTGATGAAATAAATGGTAAAATGCTACGTGCCACTGCAAGTGGCATTAGTAATTCCTTGACAATTTTGTTTAATGCTAGTCTGTCTACAGGTGTCCTTCCTACTGAGCGGAAGAAGGCCCTCGTTACTCCTGTACCGAAAACAAATCCTGCTGAAATTGTCATTGACTATCGACCAATCTCTGTATTACCTGTTGTTTCCAAAGTTCTTGAACGTCTTGTAAATACCCAGTTATTTGCATACCTTTCCAACAATGGCATCTTGCATCCCGAGCAGTATGGGTTCCGACCTGGTCACAGTACAGAAGATGTCCTGATTAGTATGGTTGAAGAGTGGAGACAGGCACTAGCTTGACAATGATGACTTGGCAGGTACTGTTTTGTTAGATTTCAGTAAAGCCTTTGACATGGTCAACCACTCTGTACTCATAAGGAAATTGGAGAAGTATGGTGTTAAGGGATCTGAGCTTACATGGTTTAGAGAATACCTAGATGAAAGACAGCAGAGTGTGAAAATTGGTGATGTTTTGTCCAGTTGGTCCCCTGTGCAGTGTGGCGTACCTCAAGGTTCCATTCTTGGTCCATTGTTGTTCATCCTTTATGTCAATGACCTGCCTACAGTAGTGGAATACAGTAGGGTAAGGACGTTTGCCGATGATACATCTTTGACTGTGGTGAAGAGGGTTAAGGGTGAGCTTGAAGAATGTCTGAGGAAAGATCTGTTTCGCATAAGTGAGTGGGTTGAGTGCAACAGGCTGAAACTCAATGTAGATAAGACCCAATTCCTGGTATTAAGCCGAAGAAGACGAGTCAAAGAGTTAGATGAGGTGGCAGTTGAACTAAATGGTACGCAGGTATGTTATGTCCGATTTGGACATAAACAAAAATGGCCGCCGTTATCGAAGTAGTGAAATCAATCGGTCTGTTTTGCATGTGCACGAGTAGTGATGCCCAGAAAACGCTTTGTATTGTCTCTTAAGCATATCTACTTTGTATCTGAGTGTTTTAGATTCTTGTGGAGAGACACGAAACTTTGTATGACGAGTTTTTCTAACTGTATACGAAAACATAAAAATGCAAAAACGCAGTGGTAGAAACTTAGGCTTTTGGACACAAAACTGGGCTTAAAAGAACACACAGATGTCGAACTTCTTAAATCCGAATCAGGGTCTTCAGGCTCCACTGTATGGCTGTTATGTCCAACAATTTGTTCAAAATTCTAGGGTGACCAGTTACAATCCGTTGGACATAAAACAAACAAAAGAACGTACAAAGACCCTGATTCGGATTCTAGGGGTTTGACCCTTTGGGGACAATACCTCAAAGTTTCATGCTGAGAATTGGAGATTTCTACCACCGCGTTTTTGGATGAAGTTTTCTTGTGGTCAAAGTTATCTTCCTTCGGTAAAGTCACGTGACATCACATGAAATCCTAGCTAGGACATAGACTAGTCTATGGCTAGAGTTGTATGTGCTCGTGGTGAAAAAAGTTTTAGTGCAAAAGGCGGAGATCTGGATGATGGCTTTTAAACCTTGTAAAGTGGGTTTGAAATAATCGTAGGATCAATATTTACATTTTCACCGCGTATACTTTTTAATTCTACTCCTTGGCTGTTATGTGCAGCCTTTTGTGGCTTTCCAGCCAGGACAAGACAAGAAATAGTGTGGCATATCTCGAACGAAACAATCAAAAGTATACGCAGTGAAATACAGCTTTACCTTTTAGAAATCCTCCTTACATTTTTGTAGTCATGTTCCGCCATTTAGATCTCAGCCTTTCACAAAGAAATTTGCCCCGAAAAAGGCTTCTCTCAAGGCAAAATCAATCATACAATCTTACGTAGCTCCGTGGTTCTAAATGATCGAAGAAGTTGGAAAAAGATTGTCAACTTCCCTCGACGTCGAATCCGCGGCTTCCCTTCCAATATCCAGTTTGCACTTAAAATCGGTGTACATTCTATCCAACCTGCCAAAGAAAGTGTTAACATCCAAAAACTAATGTTTAGAATTTCGAGAACAGAACGTGCTGTGTAAAGTTGGGTAGGGTCTGGAGCTTCTACTTTCTTGTCACTGAGCTTCCCAACGCAGGTATGTTATGGCAGAATCGAGGCTAAAAGGGGGCGTTTTGTGGTTTAACAAGCTATGCGATTAGATTATTACGCCTCAGACAGTTTATCACGGTCTGGCCATGTGACCACAGCTTAAACACGACTATTATACGTCATTATAGGCTAATACGCGCGAGTATTTGAAGAGTTTGCCTTCGTGGACATGTGATATCATGTGACAAATGCCTAAAGAAGCACTCCACTCCACAAGGATTTTATGGCGAAAAAGGCGCGGGTCTAGATCTCTACGTAGACACTTAAAACTTTGTCAGATTATCGCTGAAGGGCTGAACTTAAAATTCTGATTTGGGGAAGATTGGCGATCCATCTATTCAGTTTATGCACAGCCATTTGTTGCCAAAGCCGTTCTTCGTGATCAGAAATCCTTGGACATAACAGCCGTGGAATGGAGCAGCGTTTTCCCCAAATCAGAAAAGTAAGATTTGGACATGTTCTGTCTTCTGAATTCACTTGCGCGTTCAAATTCAGATGTCTAGACCCGCGCCTTTTGCGTTTTTTGCTTATTTTAGTATGGTTATAAATCGACCATGTACAGCACGTACAATATGTTTCTCTTTCTTTAAATTACATATGCACAAAATAAGAATGTTCGAAATACTATCTAGATGCTTTCTTCAGTCTTTCCACTTTCAGGAAGAGAAAACAAGGCATTTTATACTAGCCATTCGAAAGCGGCGCCATTTTGTTTTATGGCGAAAAGTGCCATAACATACCTGCAAAGCTGATTCACGTTACTGGCACATGACCAACCCACGCAATTCAGTGGTAATGAAATTCATACCGTGAAAACCACAAAATGCCCATGTTTTGGCTAGATTCGGACATAACTTACCTGCGTAGTCCTTTGACTCGCAGTACTGAGGTGAAGTGTTTGGGTGTCCTTTTATATGACACACTGACCTGGGGGGCTCAAGTCAACTCCCTGAAAAGGAAAGCCTATAGAGGTCTCATTAAGCTGAAACGTCTCCGTAATGTGCTTCCACCGGCCATAAAGAAGAAATTATACAATGCCATGGTCCTACTCCATCTGGAGTACTGTTCTGTTGTGTGGCAGGAATGTGCTGTGGAGCTGAGATCAATGCTGAAGAGGGTTCAAAACTATGGTATGCGTTTTATCCTCTCAAAGCCCCCCCCCGGACTCCCAGTGACAAAATGCGTTCCATTCTTGGATGGAAAACTTTGGAGGCCAGATGCGAACAACGTCGAGTTGCTTATATCCACAGATGCATAAAGAATGTTGCCCCACCAGACCTAGTGAACCTTTTACACACAGCGTAAGCGTACACGTGGCTATGATAAATTGCACATCCAAAGTATCAAGACTGATTTTGGCAGGAAATGGGTTCAATGGCATGGAATAGACTACCTTCAAGCCTACGTAAATTGTCTAGTATGAATGACTTCAAATCAAGAATCAGTTGCATGTTTAATTAGTAACTCTATCCTTGTTTGTTGCATTTCAAATTATGTTGTTGATTACATGTTACTTGTAAATTCATTTATTAATTTGTATAAAATCATTTTCTTTTTTTCATCATCTCTTAATTTCTTTTCTTTTTTTCTTTCAATTATGTGTCCAAATTGTATTGTCTGTGTAGGACCCCGAGGTAGACCAGCTTATAGCTGATGGGGCATTTCCTACTAAAAATTAAATTTATCTATCTATCTATCTATCAGCATCACCAATCATTCAGTTTTACCAGGACAAATTATAGTAGAAATGAAATATGATAAAACTGACATACCAATCTGTAATCTACTACAATGTACAGTGACTTGTTATGTCTAATGACATGTACACCAATATCCTAGTCCATGCATCAACATCCCAACCTACCTGAATGCCCCTGCATGAGTTTCCGAATGTCCTGAACAGACTCTTTGGCTATTCTGTATGACAAGCTCTGCTCACACACTAAGCAAAAAATCCGTCTATGATCAAGATCACCAACCGCCCTTCTCCATAAGAGACGAATCTAAAAGAATGAATCAGTGGAATACTTCCCACATCATAGGTCCCCACAATATAGCAAACCCTCTACACATACATCTTCTGTTGTAGTCTTACTGTGACAATACAGCACTTCTTCAGCAGTTGGTAGTGGAAGATCCTCTGAGTACATATAAAGTGACAGTATAACTCTAAAGATGTTCTCTGTAAGACAGAATAGAAGTGCAAACATAAAACCACATGGAGAGACGTTAGTTAAACAAAGCATACTTCTTGGCACAATTAGCAGGTTAGGTGATCCACTTACAAAGTACTTAGGGCTGAATGTTCGGACATCATGGGTTACTGTGTGAGGTCATTCAAAAAGTAATTTAGATTATATCAATGCAATACACAGTATGTCAGGAAATTTTCACAGCTAATTAATATAGTGGTTTTCGTAGTTCTAAAGGATTCATAAAACTATTAATCTGCAAACTTCAATGAAAAAAATAGCTGTTGACCGGATCGTGTACCACTTTTGTTCATTGGATATGTTTGCATGTTAGGATTGGTCATAAATATGTACTTTGCTTAGATTCCTAGTTTGTCTTTTCTTGGATTTGCTTTGCTAAGCTTAATTAAGGAACGTTGCTATACATATGTATCATTGCCAATAGTCTCAAGCTTCCACGACGTTAATGAAGACCAAGAACCATCATGAGGATGCAGTTTACCTGCTAGATCAGGCTGGTCCACTCTTAACAGATCAAAATACTATAACTACACCATTAGGATAAGCATAAATGCTTGGAAAACAAGAGAGGGACCTTTTAAGTGGTTAGCTATGAAATTTTTGTGCTACGAAAATTTCCTGATGCACGGTATTATAAATTTGGAGATGAGATTGCAGAGCCATGCAGCCTACCATCTCCTTTATGGCCTTCTGCAACATCTTTCAAAAAGGAGGCAACATCTCTCAGGCTCCACAGGTTTTCTTCAGATATGGCCATTGGAGGTGGAGTTATAGTACTCTCTTCTGCAAGGCTGGAGCTAATTGCAATAGTGGACCTACATGTGAAGAGCAAAACAAAAACCTTGGTCTCTATTATCTGCATAAGGCTAAAGAACACCACACAGACACAAACACAAGCATGCATACACACACGCACTCACATAATATTATATGCATACACCAGCACACGCACACACACACATGTACATGAGCATGCATGCATGCATGCACACATGAACGCAGGCGCACGTACACACACACACACACACACACACACACACACACACACACACACACACACACAGACAGAGAGTCTAATTGGATAAGATTTATGCAACATAATTAAATAATTGTGAAAGTTGTTTGACATGTTGTTGGATAGTGACATGTTTGATGGACTATTGCTAAGTACTATGTATGCACCCAAGGATTGAGGTTAGTAAACACTCTCCAAGCAGCCGTGTACCGTATACGCTCTAAAAATTCCTCCTTCTAAATTTCGTCAGGGTATAAATGCACAGTGAATAACGATTGTAATGGTGACGAACTTCCTTCCGCTCTAATTTTTGTCACCATATTCTAATTTTCGTCACACACAGGAAACAATCTAATATTTCGTCACAAAGGTCTTTGTTGCTTGTACCGCTGCACGCTCTCTTTAAAGCTGATACTCGTTTGTTGTCTTGGGTATGGCAGAAGACTCGTCCAGTTCCCAGAATTCGGCTACCACCATCTACACTCCGGATTGTTGTTATGGTTCACCACCAATGTCACCACACCTAAGTGACTTTGCTCAATTTTCAGACATCGAGGACGTTGAGGATGGCGTGATTTCTTCGGAATACGCTGAAGGCCCACCTTGTGAAAAGAAGTTTGATGAGGACATGGATTCCCCAATCATTTTTATTGACCACGGCGATGAAGAACCATCAAGTACGAAGCCCAAGACAACGATTTTAGATTATTTCAAGCCGAAATCAACAGCTACTAGCAACAATGCCATTACTCTTCTTATGAGTAGCTCTCAGCGATCAAATGACAGTTCTTTTTCCTTCAGCAGTCAGATCAGTAGCAACTTTTCAGCTCCAACAACTCATAGTGGGCCAAAAGAACCACCTCATTCGCTACCTAAAGCTAAAAGCAGCAGATCTTCTGTGTATACATCTTACAACTTGAGGAAGAAGCTGGAAGTGCTTGCTTATGCCAAAACCCATTCACAGGTTGCAGCTGCAAGGAATTTCAAGATTCCAAGAACCACAATTCGTTCATGGAAGGGATTGGAAGCAGTTGCAAAGAGCAAATCGAAATCCTTGCTTTCCAAAGGTAAACATGTCCACAAAGGTGCTGGACGTCCTTTATCTTACGATGCAGATATTGAAGACTCCCTTGTGCAATGGATACTGGAATCCAGGGATCTGCAGCTGCCAATACAGAGGAAGACTATCCAGCGTAAAGCTCGGTTGCAGATACAACATACAAATCCTAATTTTTCTGCATCTGATGGGTGGCTGCAAAAATTCATGAACCGAAATTCATTGTCACTAAGGAGGGTCACATCTATCCAGCAAAAGCTCCCTGCAAACCTGGAAAAGAAATTGGAGGAGTTTATGGACGATGCAAGGGCTTTGAGAGAGTGTCATCATTTTCGTGATGAGCTAATCATTAATATGGATGAAACCCCTATATTTTTGACATGCACAGATCCAGTACCATCAACAAGAAAGGTGCAAGAGAAGTAAGAGTGCGGGGAACAAAGGGAGGAAAGAGGCGAGTAACGTTTGTTGTCGGCTGCAGTGCTTCTGGATGTATGTTGAAGCCAATGGTAATTGTGAAAGGCAAGACGGACAGGACGACTACAGAAATCAAGCACAGTAAGAATGAAGTTTGCATTGTTCCTCAGGTGAAAGCTTGGATGGATCACGTTTTGATGAAAGTTTGGATCAAAGAGGTATTAGTCAAGTATACTAAACGTGAACATTGTCTACTAGTCCTTGATTCATTCCGTGCTCACTTGACCGATGATGTTGCCACTGCCCTCAGGAAAGCCAATGTAACAACTCTAGTAATCCCAGGAGGATGTACAAGTAAAGTTCAGCCTGTAGATGTTTCACTCAACCGCCCTATTAAGGATATCGTGTGAGGACAATTTGAAGCTTACCTATTGCAGGCCACAAGTGAATGCTCTACATCATCCACACCTGCACCATCGACAGCGGATGTGGTGCAGTGGATTGTAAAGGCAAATTCTACTCTCAACACCAACAATGTGAATATCAAGAAAGCTTTCAAAGTGTGCGGTATAAGCAATAATCTTGATGGATCAGAGAACCATCTTATTAGATGTGCTAAGGCGCTCCCAGAATTCTGCATACCATATGCAGCGCCTTCGGAATCCGAGAGTGATGAGGACATTTTTGACACTAGTGAAGAGGAAAGTGGAGATTCAGAAGAATGTAGTGAAGGGTCATCTGATGACAATTGACAATATGCACAATGTCACTATGTTGTCCAACAATAGACCTATAGCAGTTATTAATTATAATTGTCATACCATTTGTACACTGCACATAACCTATTATGGATTGAGTTGCCACGTCATCTATTATTGAGTTCACTATTGAATGTTTATTAAAAAATGCCTATGAAGAAACAAGTTCAATACAAGAAAATTGCTTTTGCTGAAAATAGTTCTTCAGCTTTCGAATGTTCTTTCTCTTTCCTGAAAAGGTTAACTCACAAGGAATCTCCATCCCTCCTCTCTGGGTGCAATAGCGCCGCGTATTAGTCACAGTACCAGAAATACTACCAGCATGTGCCAAAAAGAAGAACACTACACGTGAGATTTCCCGTGGCAAATGACCTATAACTTCATTGCCTCCTTCGGCTCGTATTGTACCCACGGCATACGCGTCGTGCTCGTTGCCGTTCTCTTGTTGACAAATGAAGGCTTCGCCAACAATAGGATTCCAAACTTCTTGGTAGACGTGGTATCCTCTGACTGCTGTAATAATCTTCAAATCGTAAGTAGCCATCTTCATTCCCGCCCAACTCTAATATTCGTCAGTATTCTAAATATTCGTACAAAGTCTCCTTGTTTTTGTCAGCGTCGTCCATTTTGTTCATTTTGGATCTATTCCAATAAAATGACGAATTTTTTGATGAAGTGGGTGTGACGAATTTTTAGAGCGTATACGGTAGTAACTAATTTATCTCCTTCTAACATTTAAAAAGACAGCTGCTCTGCTATATAGTTGCTGTACATTGCACAAGTTGCTCTTGCGACCTTTGCGCAATAATTGTCAACTATTGATTGTTGTGACAAACTGGGTCCTGACCACAGGACAGGTATCCCAAATACTACTCAGCGTGGCTTCTTTGATGTATGACGTCATCGGGAGATAAACACATCTATGGACAATTTGTCAGTTGTAATGAACAGTTCTCTTCACATTATATTCAAATGTGCAATGTTTCACCCTTTACTGGCTTCTTCAGGCACAAATAATACAAAATTGTTTTGTTGTAACAGTTGTGAGTTTTGTATTTTTGCTTTGTATTTGTGCCTGAAGAAGTCCATGATGGGTGAAACGTTACACAGTTGAATAATTTGTGAAGAGAACTGTTGATTATAACTGACGAATCGTCCATAGACGTGTTCAATAATAGTCTAACAAACTTTTCACTATAATTAAAAATTTTGAACTTTACCTTTTCAGTGTACTCTCTAGAAATTGTTTCTGCTCATCATGTCTCTCTTCATTTTCCATACAGTAATCTAATGCTGCATTGACATCATCTCCATGAATACTATATGCTTCTTGTGCAAGATCCAAAGGATATCCTTCGTCAGTAATAGCAGTAATTGTTGAACACAAATCTTCAGCTTTATAGATACTTTCTTCATCTAATCCTTTAAAACCCTCCTCCTGAGCAAGTACTTTCACATCATCTGCACTATTGTCTGTACAGAAATTCATCAATGCTTCAAAATCCCAACCAACTTTGTGTATACCTCGTAGAATAAGATTTTTAGAAAATTCCATTTCAACAAGTGCATCAAAAATTTGTTTTTCTTTCTCATTTAGGTATTCTTCACTGATAATTTGATGGCTATGAGCTGGAGGACTGGAAGGCATACAAAGTGCATCACAAATTTCACTGTCGGACAATGAACAGTCGGATATATCTACAGGAGCCATTGGTAAACTGAACATGATAACATTCTTCTCCATTTCCTTTGCCTCAATCATGCGTACAAGTATGCCTTGTACTATATCATCTCTGATAGTAGGTGAAATGCATTGGAGGAGATTCCTAAACCACATGGGGAGGCTTTTACAGACACCTTGGCAGCTTTGTTGTGACACTTCCTCACAAATAAGTGAGATTTGATGAGCTGTAAAAAAATTTAGCTCATAGAATTCTCCTCTGCAATCCTCTATCTCCTTTTTCCATTCATCAAGTTCTCTCTCCATCTTTCGTACTCGCTCCTCAAATGATTTGAAGCTTTGAACTCCAATAAATTTCCCTTTCAAAGAGTACACAAAGTCAAAAGTCTTATAGTGTGTGTGGCCTGCTGATAGGAGTTCCAGTAAAGCATCAGCTCCTCTTACAGTCAGCTCCAAACCCTGATTTTGTGAAAAATTAATACTGTAACAGTTGGTAAATATTAAACAGTAAATATCATGCCCTTAAAAATTAGTATACATAATATTATATACCTTCCAGAAAAATTCAGCCATGTCCTTAATGTCTTCATCTGAGATGTTTCCTCGAACCAGTGCCAATTTGCTTTGCAGATCTTTCAGCTCATTCAATGAGTATTGCTGCTTTGATGCAGTATTCTTCCCTTGCACTGCTACATGTACAAGATCATGGATGTCCTTTGGAATTTGCCTCTCCAGGGGAGAACAGAGAGTGAAAACACCACTAATGGTTAAGTCTTTCACTTGCCCATATACAGTCTTTTCCACAGAACCTAACATTTTCTGTACTTCTTTGTATTTCTCCAGACTTTGGCTACAATTTCTCTAAAAGTGATGAAAAGAGCCAGCATGCAAAAAGGCAATACTCCCATCCACTAAATGGAAGCACAGTGAAATGACTCAAAAGGATCAAACAAGAAAAGGTCAAGCAATTTTCTGGGCAGTATTACTGTGTACAAGGGAGCATACAAATCACTGCAACATATGACCATACCAGTTGTCTTGGAACACCATTTAATCTTTCAAGCAGTACAGTCTTACAGCACTCCATAAGTTGCTGCAGGTTTGAATTGTTGTTCAGTTGGAAAATGAAAGGTGATAGCTTCATCACAACCTTCAAGTTGTTAAGGCAATCCCTAGTTGAGTCATCCTCACAATGTGCCATTTGAGCCATACTAATGAATGTACGAAGCTCACCAGCATCTGTTGAATATTAAAATGCAATTTATATCTGATCCATTAATATATATAACAATGAGTTTTATTCCAACTATAATGAACCTCACTTTTAACTTCTTTTCGAATCCATGCAATGAGATCTGTACTTTTAGCAAGTTCTCGAGAAGAAAGCAGCAAGTCGTCCAAATTTTTCTCTGATGCACACAGAAAATCCACAACTGATCCCATATGCTCGCTGATGGATGATAGTGGCTCATTTCCCATTGATGCTGCCTGTAATATCAACATTACATGTAATAGATCACTTGAAAACTCCACCAACCACCACAATATTAAAGTACACAGAGTATAACTCACATTGACAAGGGATTCCAAAATTTCAAATCTATCAGCAATCCCTAAACAGCCCTTTAGATTCATCAGTGCTTCAGCAGCCTTACACTTGTGCTTGGCTTTTCTATATATTCTAACCTTCTCAACAGCTTCACAAATCCAATCCTCTCTCTCTGCTACACTAATGTTGCATTCGGTCAAAACATGCAACATACAGCGGAGATCTTTTTCTTCTTCAGCATGAGGTAAGTAGTCATCAGCAACTCCACAGGGAATGCTCAAATTGATGTATTTCTTGACTAAACCTTCAAGTCCTGAAAGAAAGCATGGCCATAGAGTTTTTGCAAGGAAGGACAGATCACAAGGAGTACATTCCTTGGACCAAAGTTTCTTTACACTTCCACAAGATAGTTTGCCAAAGGTTAAATTGAAAGGATCACTCATGTGAAGCAATGGACAAAAAAGGTCTTTTGGGCAGCAGCCCTCCAAAAGTTGCCTTAAGGTAGGAACTGCAGCATTCAAAGACGCCTTTTCAATACTGAATACTCTCCGACATTCCTCTGTGATGAATACAATAATAATGAATAGGCTTAATTATAAGTAATTCACCTTACATATTCCAATTTAAGGTAATGCTCGTATATGACATTACTTGCCTTTGCCTTGCTCATTCAGACTTGGCTCGCAATACTGAAGCATCCTATATATACGCTCATAATCTGCATTGAATGTCATATATACATGCTGCAATTGTTCCAAGCCAACAAGCACTTCCTGCACTACATTGGAGTTGAAAAGTATGTGCACTATTTCAGTGAAGTTACTAGAAGTTATCTTGTTGGATATAATCATATCCATTTCTTGCTTTGTAATGCGACCATCCTTAATATTAGCAACAGTCACTTCCATAACATTAACAGCAACCCTGTAAGGATCCATTCCATGAGGTACATCTTGTACTCTAGCTGGAAGTATATCAGGGAATGGGGATACATTTTAACCAGATTCTGATTATAGGTAGAAACTCCGATAGCGGACTCTCCTGAATAAGGACACAGTATAATGAACGTCCTACAAAGGACGCGGCTTACGGTTCAAGTATAGCTTCTACAATACATTTTGAACCTCTTAAAAAGGGAAAGCATCTTCAGAAAGAGCAAATCATCTGATTTTATGCCAGCCCTAATGTGTCCATTACGCGGAGGTTCCACAGTACATAGCAAACACCACATCAATGTTGTAATACAAATCATAAGTTCTAACGGTATACCTTTCATAAAAGTGGTCAAGGCTTAGGGGACCACTAACCCACTACCATTAAGTGCATGTACATAGGGGGAGTATGTGATATTATGGATAGATAAATGGCTAAAGGGTTAGTGAGTATACCCTCCAGAAAAAGTGCTCTTTAGGCTTTATGAGATACAGTGGAACCTGCTTAATCCGACTCCTCTGTAATCCAAAATTAGGCATAATCCGACTGAAAAGTGTGGAACAGACACTATTCATATGTGAAACATATTCTATAATCCGGAAAACTCTCCAATCCGTAATCCGACGCCGTTTTTCAGCCCCTCTGTCATAATTTATTCTGTATAATCCAGAAATCCATTGGAAAAATGGCTGCCTTGTTGAGGAGAGGATATCCACAACTATTTCTAAGGATAAAATCTAGCTCACGTTTGTTAGCGCAGCTGTTCTGAGGCTCAGAGGAAACAATTTGAGAAGGAGATTGAGACTTATTCAAGTGTTCCTGTGCTGGTTTTAAGAGTCCCAGGAACAATGTCACTTGTTGGGCAAGCTGGTCTTGGTCCCATCATCTTTGGAGGAAATGATACACTGTTAGAAAGTAGAAATTAAAGCGAAATCGTAGGAAAACGGCCAGTACTTGGAGCTCGACGCTCCGTAAATCGCACTGTCAGTGTCAGAGAAATTTAGAACCTAAGATACCACATGGAGAAAATAGGTGGACAAACCTCTGTATTCTTTCACCCTCTCCATGGCCTATTCTATAAGCACTTGTGCTTAAGAAATTCAAAGCCAGTAGACTAGTCGGCGTTTGCAACAACCTCAGTTGGATAATTAAGAGCAACACTTAAATCAGTAGTTTCTATCTCACTGTGTGTGTATATACCCTGACTGGTGGCACATCATAGTGCCTACACTCATGTGTGCTAGTGAGACTGATTTAAAAAGCAAAATTAAGCAATTCTCTGTAATTCAACCACCTCTACAATCCGACATTTTCTCTTGACCCCATCACTGTCGGATTATAGAGGTTCCACTGTACATTGAATTCAAGGCAATGTTATATCAAGATAACTGATGCAGTTGTGCAGCCACCTACCACAACAGGAAAGGGGTTGAGTCCCTTTCCCTCTTTTTTTTTCATGAAGGGATACAGCCCCCTTTTATAGCTTGAAAAGGAGAAGACCGTGTATGGGTCCTAGTTAGTTCATGCACCCTCATCCATGTCACTTGTCAACTTACCAAAAACTTTGAAATAGCAAGGCCACAGCCTCCAAGTGCACAAATGGCCTAGATCTACTTTGTTAGGATTTGGGCACTCTCGTTGTAGAAATTCAACCATAATGCTGCGAAACTGACTTGAACTTCCATAATGTCCCTTAATCAATAATTCTTGTCGTTCTTTCTACACAAATCAAAACATAAATACAATTTTTCACTAAATGCATGGTATCAGGTTGCAGTAAAGATTGCTACACATGCTGTACATGTCCAATTAGGGCCAAAATGGCGCGATATGTATACACACCAAGCTTTCTGTCTTTTTTTCTGCAGATGGTGAACGGTTCAGCCTTTATGTTATTTGAACATGAACAATATTATGTTCTCGTTAATATCTGTTAGCGTTTAAAGGTTCTTTACAAGTTTGAACAATTTACAATACCTAAAGGACAACATATAGGAAGAGAACAATAATGCCGCCGCAGGTAAGTTATGTCCGAATCTAGCCAAAACATGGGCGTTTTGTGGTTTTCACGGTATGAATTTCATTACCACTGAATTGCGTGGGTTGGTCATGTGCCAGTAACGTGAATCAGCTTGGGAAGCTCAGTGACAAGAAAGTAGAAGCTCCAGACCCTACCCAACTTTACACAGCACGTTCTGTTCTCGAAATTCTAAACATTAGTTTTTGGATGTTAACACTTTTTTTGGCAGGTTGGATAGAATGTACGCCGATTTTAAGTGCAAACTGGATATTGGAAGGGAAGCCGCGGATTCGACGTCGAGGGAAGTTGACAATCTTTTTCCAACTTCTTCAATCGTTTAGAACCACGGAGCTACGTAAGATCGTATGATTGATTTTGCCTTGAGAGAAGCCTTTTTCGGGGCAAATTTCTTTGTGAAAGGCTGAGATCTAAATGGCGGTCCATGACTACAAAAATGTAAGGAGGATTTCTAAAAGGTAAAGCTGTATTTCACTGCGTATACTTTTGATTGTTTCGTTCGAGATATGCCACACTATTTCTTGTCTTGTCCTGGCTGGAAAGCCACAAAAGGCTGCACATAACAGCCAAGGAGTAGAATTAAAAAGTATACGCGGTGAAAATGTAAGTATTGATCCTACGATTATTTCAAACCCACTTTACAATGTTTAAAAGCCATCATCCAGATCTCCGCCTTTTGCACTAAAACTTTTTTCACCACGAGCACATACAACTCTAGCCATAGACTAGTCTATGTCCTAGCTAGGATTTCATGTGATGTCACGTGACTTTACCGAAGGAAGATAACTTTGACCACAAGAAAACTTCATCCAAAAACGCGGTGGTAGAAATCTCCAATTCTCAGCATGAAACTTTGAGGTATTGTCCCCAAAGGGTCAAACCCCTAGAATCCGAATCAGGGTCTTTGTATGTTGTTTTGTTTGTTTTATGTCCAACGGATTGTAACTGATCACCCTAGAATTTTGAACAAATTGTTGGACATAACAGCCATACAGTGGAGCCTGAAGACCCTGATTCGGATTTAAGAAGTTCGACATCTGTGAGTTCTTTTAAGCCCAGTTTTGTGTCCAAAAGCCTATTAGTAAGTTTCTACCACCGCGTTTTTGCATTTTTATGTTTTCGTATACAGTTAGAAAAACTCGTCATACAAAGTTTCGTGTCTCTCCACAAGAATCTAAAACACTCAGATACAAAGTAGATATGCTTAACAAACAATAAAAAGCGTTTTCTGGGCATCACTAGTCGTGCACATGCAAAACAGACCGATTGATTTCACTACTTCGATAACAACGGCCATTTTTGTTTATGTCCAAATCGGACATAACATACCTGCGGGTGGGAAAATCTTAACGGGGAACAGCAAACCTATTAGTACCATAGTTTACTGGATTATCTGGTGATTGCATGTTGTGGGAGTAAAAAGTCTCTTCCATTCGTGAGCAACTTAGAAACGACCGCAGAAGCAAACCTACTGCAAGTCTGAATTTTCGTCCAACCTTCAAGTTTCAACTTCTGCAGCATGGAATCGCTAGATTTTATCGAAAACTCACTTTCAAGTGAGATTTTGTCCATTCAAAAGCTGTTTCCCACCACCCACTGACGTTTTGTGACATGTCCAACAAGAGGGTGATCAAGAAGCTCAATTACGAGAATATGCAACAATTATGCCCCTGTGATGTTTTGTGACGCAATCTCAATGGCCAGGTTCACAAGTTAGGACTGAATCACGAGCAAACCATGTGACTAATAACAAATTTACACGGAGAACATTAACTCTTCTCACCATGTACTCCTGTGAGCCTTTTCATAAAAATCTGGACATGTTCCACATGCGTATCTCCTGGGGACCTTTTCACATTACAGGAACCGACTGGGTATAATATCAACTTTAGGGTACTGCCCAGCTAGCTAGCTAGGGTAGTATCACCTAACAGCCCGCTTTAATAATGAATCATTAATTAGTTGTCACTTAAGTTAGATTACTTGAAGAAGCGATTCAAGTTTGAAAAACTCGTGGGCCACCTACAGCCCTGGAAACTCGAATCGATTGGAAATTGTCATTATTGACTAAACTACACTTCAAAGAACTCTTCTAGTCTAACAGATCAGGAACCAACATACGAAATTCACCAAAATAAAGCCAAAAGATTTTGCCTTGACTTAGCGTCCACCATGTTGTTGACACACACACACACACACACACACACACACACACACACACACACACACACACACACATACCTTAAGGCTACAAATGTTAGCGGGTACTAACTTTAGCGAAATTAGCGAGAAGCCTCAAATTCGCTAACTTAAGTGCCCGCTAACAATTGTACCCACCAATGAATGTACCCGCTAATTTTGTATTGTACAATTAAGTATGGATGTTGTACTGTGCACTACACGGGAGAAAATGGCGGCTCTGAACAAAAGTAAAATCTACTCAAAGTCAGCGAAATTGACGGCAACTAGTGAACCAAATACATGTAAAGTTTAAAAGAATCATTGGATTGTAACATATATTCGATTTAATCATTTTCGATTTAAATTCACCTAAAAGCGATAACGATTTCTTCAAGCTGTACGCCGACATGAT
>CAUJGJ010000078.1:0-106000 GCA_963170055.1 Halisarca cf. caerulea | reverse complement strand
CCTAACCCCTAACCCTAACCCTAACCCTAACCCTAACCCTAACCCTAACCCTAACCCTAACCCTAACCCTAACCCTAACCCTAACCCTAACCCTAACCCTAACCCTAACCCTAACCCTAACCCTAACCCTAACCCTAACCCTAACCCTAACCCTAACCCTAACCCTAACCCTAACCCTAACCCTAACCCTAACCCTAACCCTAACCCTAACCCTAACCCTAACCCTAACCCTAACCCTAACCCTAACCCTAACCCTAACCCTAACCCTAACCCTAACCCTAACCCTAACCCTAACCCTAACCCTAACCCTAACCCTAACCCTAACCCTAACCCTAACCCTAACCCTAACCCTAACCCTAACCCTAACCCTAACCCTAACCCTAACCCTAACCCTAACCCTAACCCTAACCTAACCCTAACCCTAACCCTAACCCTAACCCTAACCTAACCCTAACCCTAACCCTAACCCTAACCCTAACCCTAACCCTAACCCTAACCCTAACCCTAACCCTAACCCTAACCCTAACCCTAACCCTAACCCTAACCCTAACCCTAACCCTAACCCTAACCCTAACCCTAACCCTAACCCTAACCCTAACCCTAACCCTAACCCTAACCCTAACCCTAACCCTAACCCTAACCCTAACCCTAACCCTAACCCTAACCCTAACCCTAACCCTAACCCTAACCCTAACCCTAACCCTAACCCTAACCCTAACCCTAACCCTAACCCTAACCCTAACCCTAACCCTAACCCTAACCCTAACCCTAACCCTAACCCTAACCCTAACCCTAACCCTAACCCTAACCCTAACCCTAACCCTAACCCTAACCCTAACCCTAACCCTAACCCTAACCCTAACCCTAACCCTAACCCTAACCCTAACCCTAACCCTAACCCTAACCCTAACCCTAACCCTAACCCTAACCCTAACCCTAACCCTAACCCTAACCCTAACCCTAACCCTAACCCTAACCCTAACCCTAACCCTAACCCTAACCCTAACCCTAACCCTAACCCTAACCCTAACCCTAACCCTAACCCTAACCCTAACCCTAACCCTAACCCTAACCCTAACCCTAACCCTAACCCTAACCCTAACCCTAACCCTAACCCTAACCCTAACCCTAACCCTAACCCTAACCCTAACCCTAACCCTAACCCTAACCCTAACCCTAACCCTAACCCTAACCCTAACCCTAACCCTAACCCTAACCCTAACCCTAACCCTAACCCTAACCCTAACCCTAACCCTAACCCTAACCCTAACCCTAACCCTAACCCTAACCCTAACCCTAACCCTAACCCTAACCCTAACCCTAACCCTAACCCTAACCCTAACCCTAACCCTAACCCTAACCCTAACCCTAACCCTAACCCTAACCCTAACCCTAACCCTAACCCTAACCCTAACCCTAACCCTAACCCTAACCCTAACCCTAACCCTAACCCTAACCCTAACCCTAACCCTAACCCTAACCCTAACCCTAACCCTAACCCTAACCCTAACCCTAACCCTAACCCTAACCCTAACCCTAACCCTAACCCTAACCCTAACCCTAACCCTAACCCTAACCCTAACCCTAACCCTAACCCTAACCCTAACCCTAACCCTAACCCTAACCCTAACCCTAACCCTAACCCTAACCCTAACCCTAACCCTAACCCTAACCCTAACCCTAACCCTAACCCTAACCCTAACCCTAACCCTAACCCTAACCCTAACCCTAACCCTAACCCTAACCCTAACCCTAACCCTAACCCTAACCCTAACCCTAACCCTAACCCTAACCCTAACCCTAACCCTAACCCTAACCCTAACCCTAACCCTAACCCTAACCCTAACCCTAACCCTAACCCTAACCCTAACCCTAACCCTAACCCTAACCCTAACCCTAACCCTAACCCTAACCCTAACCCTAACCCTAACCCTAACCCTAACCCTAACCCTAACCCTAACCCTAACCCTAACCCTAACCCCTAACCCTAACCCTAACCCTAACCCTAACCCTAACCCCTAACCCTAACCCTAACCCTAACCCTAACCCTAACCCTAACCCTAACCCTAACCCCTAACCCTAACCCTAACCCTAACCCTAACCCTAACCCTAACCCTAACCCTAACCCTAACCCTAACCCCTAACCCTAACCCTAACCCTAACCCCTAACCCTAACCCTAACCCTAACCCCTAACCCTAACCCTAACCCTAACCCTAACCCTAACCCTAACCCTAACCCTAACCCTAACCCTAACCCTAACCCTAACCCTAACCCTAACCCTAACCCTAACCCTAACCCTAACCCTAACCCTAACCCTAACCCTAACCCTAACCCTAACCCTAACCCTAACCCTAACCCTAACCCTAACCCTAACCCTAACCCTAACCCTAACCCTAACCCTAACCCTAACCCTAACCCTAACCGTTAGGGTTACCGTTAGGGTTACCGTTAGGGTTACCGTTAGGGTTACCGTTAGGGTTACCGTTAGGGTTACCGTTAGGGTTACCGTTAGGGTTACCGTTAGGGTTACCGTTAGGGTTACCGTTAGGGTTACCGTTAGGGTTACCGTTAGGGTTACCGTTAGGGTTACCGTTAGGGTTACCGTTAGGGTTACCGTTAGGGTTACCGTTAGGGTTACCGTTAGGGTTACCGTTAGGGTTACCGTTAGGGTTACCGTTAGGGTTACCGTTAGGGTTACCGTTAGGGTTACCGTTAGGGTTACCGTTAGGGTTACCGTTAGGGTTACCGTTAGGGTTACCGTTAGGGTTACCGTTAGGGTTACCGTTAGGGTTACCGTTAGGGTTACCGTTAGGGTTACCGTTAGGGTTACCGTTAGGGTTACCGTTAGGGTTACCGTTAGGGTTACCGTTAGGGTTACCGTTAGGGTTACCGTTAGGGTTACCGTTAGGGTTACCGTTAGGGTTACCGTTAGGGTTACCGTTAGGGTTACCGTTAGGGTTACCGTTAGGGGACGTGTGGTGGCGTGGAAAATTGAAATATTCACCACATGAAGTGTTCCCTTTGATGTAAGACACCATGTGGAGATGTTGGAAGTTAAAATTTTCACAAGTAGTTTACCCGTTGATGCAGGAGTCCATGTGCAGGTGTGTGAAATTTAAACTTTCATACCAAGAAGTAATCCCTTTGATGTGAGAAGCCATCTTGAAGCGTGATAATTTATTTTTACAACAGGAAGTGTTCCTTTTTGTGCAGGAAGCCATGTAATTTCATGGGAAATGGCAATTTTTATCTCATGATGTGTTCCCTTTAACCGTTAAACATTCCAAAGCCATTTAAGTGGCTCGCACACATAAACTTCAAAAGTTCCAATTTTCTTCGTTGATTTTTTATATGTAAAGTTTAGGCCTAGTTTCTACTATTGATTGGCACATTTTCTAATAGTTTGGTAGTAATGCGTTCTGTACTATAGCTGAAACATTCTTTGTAAAGATTACTGTTCTACAAGTTATTCCTATGCATATACGTGTTATTTTACTTAGAATATGCAGTTATGCGAAGTTATAGTCTGGTATACGGATTGTTCTTTACGGCAAAGTATGGAGAAGGGCAGTGAAGCGCCGGATTGTGGACATTACCTCCTTGCAGGTGAAGGATATTCTCACACGCTCGTTCTTTGAGCTTCAGACAAGACATACCATCGTTTTGGAAGCTTTAAAGGGGGATTTGACATTCGTAGAATCGTCCAGATGGTGGGCCATCCGAGGAAATTTGTCCTTTACGTTTCTTGCATTTGTACTGGGACATAATCTCCTTTGCCAGCTTCAGTGTGCTCTTTCAATGTCGTCTTGAAGCACTGAAGATATTTACGCGTCAAATTATGCAAGTTGATTAGACAGTCGACTAGGAAGTAGAAGAGACGCATTCACCAATGCCTTGACTTTTAGCTGCAACTTTTCGTTTTTGTTTCTGTCAATGTATTTTCAGTGTTAAATGTGTAGTTGCGTTGAATTTTGTAACGAAATGTGTACCAGCCGATTGATAACGTATGTATATACAAGTTTACAAATTTAGGTACGTTTTACTTACATGTTTGGAGGCCAGTACAAAGTTTTGCGTAGAAAATGGAACACCAAGACTTGTACGAATATCTCACTAGCTACAAACTACATTCGGGACAAGCTAGAAGTTTCCTACAAGTCAACAGAACAGCAGAAAACCGTTGGCCAAATTTACCTATTTTCACACTGCAAAAGCCACTCAAGTGGCTTTGGAACGTTCGCGCAAAATTTCAAAATGGGAATTGGAATGTTTAAGGGTTAATAGGGGAAGCCTTAAATCTGGAAACTGTTTAGTGTGAAATTTAAATTTTCATTACAGATAGTTTTTTTTATGCGGGTCCCCATGTGTTGTTGTGGGAAATGGAAATTTTCATGGCTAGGGTAGTTTTCCTTTTGATCCTGAGAGTAATGTGGAGGCGTGGGAATTTGAATTTTCACCCCAAGAAGTGTTCCCTTTAATGCTATTTGCCATATTTTCGGTAAAAATTTCAATTTTCACAACAGGAAGTATTCCCTTTGATGTGAGAAGCCATGTGGAGTTTTAAGTTCTTTCAAATTTTCAACACAGGAAGTGTTCCCTTTGACGCATTCAACCATGTGGAGTTGTGGGAAATTGTTATTTTTTCCACGGGAAGTTTTCCCTTTGACGCTTAAAGGCATGTTTGGAGTTTGAAATGGAAACTTAACCACAGGAAGTATTCATTTTTAAAGTCATATACTTGTACCGGTATAGCAATGAGCTGTACTGGTATGGCAACGATCTGTACTGGTTTGGCAATGAGCTGTACTGGTATGGCAATGAGCTGTACCTTTATGTCAATGCGCTGTACCGGTATAGCAATGCGCTGTACCGGTATAGCAATCAGCTGTACCTTTTTAGTAATGAGCTGTACTTGTATGGCAACGAGCTGTACTTTGAAATAGAAACTTTCACCACAGGAAGTGTTCCTTTTGATGCGGGAAGCCATCTGGAGGCGTGGTAAATTGAAATTTTCATTTAAGGAAGTGTTCCCTTTGAAGTGGGAAGCCATCTAGAGTCGTGGGAATTTGAAATTTTCAACAAGGAAGTGTTCCATTTGATGTGGGGAGCAATCTAGTGGCGTGGGAAATTAAAATTTTCACCTCAGGCAGTGTTCCCTTTCATGCAGGAATCTATGTGGTGGCGTGGGAAATTGAAAATTGACAACAGGAAGAGTTCCTTTGGTTGCGGGAAACATTCTCCTTGTGTCGGAAATTGTCCAGTGCGAATGTACTTGGTGCTAGTACCAAACATTGGTATTAGTACCAGCATATACAACACACTAAAAATACGCCCTAAGATCTTAAGAAACTTCATGTGTGTCCACTGGGAATGTGCGTGGTGCTAATGCCAAATATTGGCATTAGCACAAGCATATCCAACACTGCTCAAAAACGCCCAATGCACTTTAGAGAAGTCATGTGTGTCCACTGGGAATGTACGTGGTGCTAGTGCCAAATATTGGTATTAGCACCAGCATATCCAACACTACACAAATACGCCCACAGCACTTCAGAAAGGTCATGTGTGTCCACTGGGAATGTGCGTGGCGCTAGTGCTAAATATTGGTATTAGCACCAGCATATCCAACATTACACAAATATGCCCACAGTACTTCAGAAAGGTCATGTATGTCCACTGGGAATGTGCGTGGTGCTAGTGCCAAATATTTGTATTAGCACCAGAATATCCAAAACTACACAAATACGCCCAAAGTAGTTAAGAAACTTCATGTGTGTCAATTGGGAATGTGCGTGGTGCTAGTGCCAAATATTGATATTATCACAACCATATCCAACACTACACAAATACGCCCACTGCACTTCGGAAATATATGTGTGTCTACTGGGAATGTGTATGGTGCTAGTGCCAAATATTGGTATTAGCACCAGCATATCCAACACTACACAAATACGCCCGCAGGTCTTCAGAAACTTCATGGGTGTCCACTGGGCACGTGGGTGGTGCTAGTGCCAAATATTGGTATTAGCACCAGCATATCCAACACTACACAAATCACCCACAGTAGTTAAGAAACTTCATGTGTGTCCACTGGGAATGTGCGTGGTGCTAGTGCCAAATATTGGTATTATTAGTTATTGGTACGCTGAAGTGCTGTGGGTGTATTTGCGTAGTGTTGGATATGCTGGTGCTAATACCAATATTTGGCACTAGCACCACGCACATTCCCAGTGGACACACATGAAGTTTCTGAAGTGCTGTGGGCGTATTTGTATAGTGTTGGATATGCTGGTGCTAATACTAATATTTGGCACTAGCACCACGCACATTCCCAGTGGACACACATGAAGTTTCTTAACTACTGTAGGGCGTATTTGTGTAATGTTGGATATGCTGGTGCTAATACCAATATTTGACAATATCACCGCGCACAATCCAAGTGGACACACATGACCTTTTTGAAGTGCTGTGAGCGCATTTGTGTAGTGTTGGATATGCTGGTGCTAATACCTTTATTTGGCATTAGCACCACGCACATTCCCAGGGGACACACATGAAGTTTCTGAAGTGCTGTGGGCGTGTTTGTGTAGTGTTGGATATGCTGGTGCTAATACCAATATTTGGCACTAGCACCACGCACATTCCCAGTGGACACACATGAAGTTTCTTAACTACTGTAGGGCGTATTTGTGTAATGTTGGATATGCTGGTGCTAATACCAATATTTGGAAATAGCACCGCGCACATTCCCAGTGGACACACATGACCTTTTTGAAGTGCTGTGAGCGCATTTGTGTAGTGTTGGATATGCTGGTGCTAATACCAATATTAGGCATTAGCACCACGCACATTCCCAGGGGACACACTTGAAGTTTCTGAAGTGCTGTGGGCGTATTTGTGTAGTGTTGGATATGCTGGTTCTAAGACCAATATTTGGTACTAGCACCACACACATTCCCATGGGGACACACATGACCTTTCTGAAGTGCTGTGGGCGTATTTGTGTAGTGTTGGATATGCTGGTGCTAATACAAATATTTGGCATTAGCACCACGCAGATTCCCAGGGGACACACATGAAGTTTCTGAAGTGCTGTGGGCGTATTTGCGTAGTGTTGGATATGTTGGTGCTAATACCAATATTTGGCAATAGCACCACGCACATTCCCAGGGGACACACATGAAGTTTCTGAAGTGCTGTGGGCGTATTTGCATAGTGTTGGATATTCTGGTGCTAATACCAATATTTGGCACTAGCACCACGCACATTCCCAGTGGACACACATGAAGTTTCTGAAGTTCTTTGGGCGTATTTGCGTAGTGTTGGATATGTTGGTGCTAATACCAATATTTGGCACTAGCACCACGCACATTCCCAGTGGACACACATGAAGTTTCTGAAGTTCTCTGGGCGTATTTGCGTAGTGTCGGATATGTTGGTGCTAATACCAATATTTGGCACTAGCACCACGCACATTCCCAGTGGACACACATGAAGTTTCTGAAGTGCTGTGGGCGTATTTGTGTAGTGTTGGATATGCTGGTGCTAATACCAATATTTGGCACTAGCCCCACGCACATTCCCAGTGGACACACATGAAGTTTCTTAACTACTGTAGGGCGTATTTGTGTAATGTTGGATATGCTGGTGCTAATACCAATATTTGGAAATAGCACCACGCACATTCCCAGGGGACACACATGAAGTTTCTGAAGTGCTGTGGGCGTATTTGTGTGGTGTTGGATATGCTGGTTCTAAGACAAATATTTGGCACTAGCACCACGCACATTCCCAGGGGACACACATGAAGTTTCTGAAGTGCTGTGGGCGTATTTGCGTAGTGTTGGATATGCTGGTGCTAATACCAATATTTGGCACTAGCACCATGCACATTCCCAGTGGACACACATGAAGTTTCTTAACTACTATGGGCGTATTTGTGTAATGTTGGATATGCTGGTGCTAATACCAATATTTGGCACTAGCACCGCGCACAATCCCTGTGGTCACACATGACGTTTCTGAAGTGCTGTGAGCGCATTTGTGTAGTGTTGGATATACTGGTGATAATACCAATATTTGGCAATAGCACCACGCACATTCCCAGGGGACACATAAAGTTTCTGAAGTGCTGTGGGCGTATTTGCGTAGTGTTGGATATGCTGGTGCTAATACCAATATTTGGCACTAGCACCACGCACATTCCCAGGGGACACACATGAAGTTTCTGAAGTGCTGTGGGCGTATTTGCATAGTGTTGGATATTCTGGTGCTAATACCAATATTTGGCACTAGCACCACGCACATTCCCAGTGGACACACATAAAGTTTCTGAAGTTCTTTGGGCGTATTTGCGTAGTGTTGGATATGTTGGTGCTAATACCAATATTTGGCACTAGCACCACGCACATTCCCAGTGGACACACATGAAGTTTCTGAAGTTCTCTGGGCGTATTTGCGTAGTGTCGGATATGTTGGTGCTAATACCAATATTTGGCACTAGCACCACGCACATTCCCAGTGGACACACATGAAGTTTCTTAACTACTGTAGGGCGTATTTGTGTAATGTTGGATATGCTGGTGCTAATACCAATATTTGGAAATAGCACCACGCACATTCCCAGGGGACACACATGAAGTTTCTGAAGTGCTGTGGGCGTATTTGTGTGGTGTTGGATATGCTGGTTCTAAGACAAATATTTGGCACTAGCACCACGCACATTCCCAGGGGACACACATGAAGTTTCTGAAGTGCTGTGGGCGTATTTGCGTAGTGTTGGATATGCTGGTGCTAATACCAATATTTGGCACTAGCACCATGCACATTCCCAGTGGACACACATGAAGTTTCTTAACTACTATGGGCGTATTTGTGTAATGTTGGATATGCTGGTGCTAATACCAATATTTGGCACTAGCACCGCGCACAATCCCAGTGGTCACACATGACGTTTCTGAAGTGCTGTGAGCGCATTTGTGTAGTGTTGGATATACTGGTGATAATACCAATATTTGGCAATAGCACCACGCACATTCCCAGGGGACACATAAAGTTTCTGAAGTGCTGTGGGCGTATTTGCGTAGTGTTGGATATGCTGGTGCTAATACCAATATTTGGCACTAGCACCACGCACATTCCCAGTGGACACACATGAAGTTTCTTAACTACTGTAGGGCGTATTTGTGTAATGTTGGATATGCTGGTGCTAATACCAATATTTGGAAATAGCACCACGCACATTCCCAGGGGACACACATGAAGTTTCTGAAGTGCTGTGGGCGTATTTGTGTGGTGTTGGATATGCTGGTTCTAAGAGAAATATTTTGCACTAGCACCACGCACATTCCCAGGGGACACACTTGAAGTTTCTGAAGTGCTGTGGGCGTATTTGTGTAGTGTTGGATATGCTGGTGCTAATACCAATATTTGGCACTAGCACCACGCACATTCCCAGTGGACACACATGAAGTTTATGAAGTTCTTTGGGCGTATTTGCGTAGTGTTGGATATGTTGGTGCTAATACCAATATTTGGCACTAGCACCACGCACATTCCCAGTGGACACACATGAAGTTTCTGAAGTGCTGTGGGCGTATTTGTGTAGTGTTGGATATGCTGGTGCTAATACCAATATTTGGCACTAGCCCCACGCACATTCCCAGTGGACACACATGAAGTTTCTAAACTACTGTAGGGCGTATTTGTGTAATGTTGGATATGCTGGTGCTAATACCAATATTTGGAAATAGCACCACGCACATTCCCAGGGGACACACATGAAGTTTCTGAAGTGCTGTGGGCGTATTTTTGTGGTGTTGGATATGCTGGTTCTAAAACAAATATTTGGCACTAGCACCACGCACATTCCCAGTGGACACACATGAAGTTTCTGAAGTGCTGTGGGCGTATTTGCGTAGTGTTGGATATGCTGGTGCTAATACCAATATTTGGCACTAGCACCATGCACATTCCCAGTGGACACACATGAAGTTTCTTAACTACTATGGGCGTATTTGTGTAATGTTGGATATGCTGGTGCTAATACCAATATTTGGCACTAGCACCGCGCACAATCCCAGTGGTCACAAAAAGTTTCTGAAGTGCTGTGAGCGCATTTGTGTAGTGTTGGATATACTGGTGATAATACCAATATTTGGCAATAGCACCACGCACATTCCCAGGGGACACATAAAGTTTCTGAAGTGCTGTGGGCGTATTTGCGTAGTGTTGGATATGCTGGTGCTAATACCAATATTTGGCACTAGCACCACGCACATTCCCAGTGGACACACATGAAGTGTCTTAACTACTGTAGGGCGTATTTGTGTAATGTTGGATATGCTGGTGCTAATACCAATATTTGGAAATAGCACCACGCACATTCCCAGGGGACACACATGAAGTTTCTGAAGTGCTGTGGGCGTATTTGTGTGGTGTTGGATATGCTGGTTCTAAGAGAAATATTTTGCACTAGCACCACGCACATTCCCAGGGGACACACTTGAAGTTTCTGAAGTGCTGTGGGCGTATTTGTGTAGTGTTGGATATGCTGGTGCTAATACCAATATTTGGCACTAGCACCACGCACATTCCCAGTGGACACACATGAAGTTTATGAAGTTCTTTGGGCGTATTTGCGTAGTGTTGGATATGTTGGTGCTAATACCAATATTTGGCACTAGCACCACGCACATTCCCAGTGGACACACATGAAGTTTCTGAAGTGCTGTGGGCGTATTTGTGTAGTGTTGGATATGCTGGTGCTAATACCAATATTTGGCACTAGCCCCACGCACATTCCCAGTGGACACACATGAAGTTTCTTAACTACTGTAGGGCGTATTTGTGTAATGTTGGATATGCTGGTGCTAATACCAATATTTGGAAATAGCACCACGCACATTCCCAGGGGACACACATGAAGTTTCTGAAGTGCTGTGGGCGTATTTGTGTGGTGTTGGATATGCTGGTTCTAAAACAAATATTTGGCACTAGCACCACGCACATTCCCAGGGGACACACATGAAGTTTCTGAAGTGCTGTGTGTGTATTTACGTAGTGTTGGATATGCTGGTGCTAATACCAATATTTGGCACTAGCACCATGCACATTCCCAGTGGACACACATGAAGTTTCTTAACTACTGTGGCCGTATTTGTGTAATGTTGGATATGCTGGTGCTAATACCAATATTTGGCACTAGCACCGCGCACAATCCCAGTGGTCACACATGAAGTTTCTGAAGTGCTGTGAGCGCATTTGTGTAGTGTTGGATATACTGGTGATAATACCAATATTTGGCAATAGCACCACGCACATTCCCAGGGGACACATAAAGTTTCTGAAGTGCTGTGGGCGTATTTGCGTAGTGTTGGATATGTTGGTGCTAATACCAATATTTGGCACTAGCACCACGCACATTCCCAGTGGACACACATGAAGTTTCTGAAGTG
Organism: Halisarca cf. caerulea; assembly: GCA_963170055.1. NCBI lineage: Eukaryota > Metazoa > Porifera > Demospongiae > Chondrillida > Halisarcidae > Halisarca > Halisarca cf. caerulea. Next base: position 94,543 of record CAUJGJ010000078.1, on the reverse strand, counting down.
CTGTGGTGACATTTTTGTAGTGTTGGATATGCTGGTGCTAATACCAATATTTGGCACCAGCACCGCGCACATTCCCAGTGGACACACATGAAGTTTCTGAAGTGCTGTGGGCGTATTTGTGTAGTGTTGGATATGTTGGTGCTAATACCAATGTTTGGCACTAGCACCACGCACATTCCCAGTGGACACACATGAAGTTTCTGAAGTGCTGTGGTCGCATTTCTGTAGTGTTGGATATGCTGGTGCTAATACCAATATTTGGCACTAGCACCACGCACATTCCCAGGGGACACACATGAAGTTTCTGAAGTGCTGTGGGCGTATTTGCGTAGTGTTGGATATGTTGGTGCTAATACCAATATTTGGCACTAGCACCACGCACATTCCCAGCGGACACACATGAAGTTTCTGAAGTGCTGTGGGCGTATTTGTGTAGTGTTGGATATGCTGGTGCTAATACCAATATTTGGACAATAGCACCACGCACATTCCCAGTGGACACACATGAAGTTTCTTAACTACTGTAGGGCGTATTTGTGTAATGTTGGATATGCTGGTGCTAATACCAATATTTGGAAATAGTACCACGCACATTCCCAGGGGACACACATGAAGTTTCTGAAGTGCTGTGGGCGTATTTGTGTAGTGTTGGATATGCTGGTTCTTAGACCAATATTTGGCACTAGCACCACGCACATTCCCAGGGGACACACATGAAGTTTCTGAAGTGCTGTGGGCGTATTTGCGTAGTGTTGGATATGCTGGTGCTAATACCAATATTTGGCACTAGCACCACGCACATTCCCAGTGGACACACATGAAGTTTCTTAACTACTGTGGGCGTATTTGTGTAATGTTGGATATGCTGGTGCTAATACCAATATTTGGAACTAGCACCGCGCACAATCCCAGTGGACACACATGAAGTTTCTGAAGTGCTGTGAGCGCATTTGTGTAGTGTTGGATATACTGGTGATAATACCAATATTTGGCAATAGCACCACGCACATTCCCAGGGGACACACATGAAGTTTCTGAAGTGCTGTGGGCGTATTTGTGTAGTGTTGGATATGTTGGTGCTAATACCAATGTTTGGCACTAGCACCACGCACATTCCCAGTGGACACACATGAAGTTTCTGAAGTGCTGTGGTCGCATTTCTGTAGTGTTGGATATGCTGGTGCTAATACCAATATTTGGCACTAGCACCACGCACATTCCCAGGGGACACACATGAAGTTTCTGAAGTGCTATGGGCGTATTTGCGTAGTGTTGGATATGCTGGTGCTAATACCAATATTTGGCAATAGCACCATGCACATTCCCAGTGGACACACATGAAGTTTCTTAACTACTGTAGGGCGTATTTGTGTAATGTTGGATATGCTGGTGCTAATACCAATATTTGGAATTAGCACCACGCACATTCCCAGGGGACACACATGAAGTTTCTGAAGTGCTGTGGGCGTATTTGTGTAGTGTTAGATATGCTGGTTCTAAGACCAATATTTGGCACTAGCACCACGCACATTCCCAGGGGACACACATAAAGTTTCTGAAGTGCTGTGGGCGTATTTGCGTAGTGTTGGATATGTTAGTGCAAATACCAATATTTGGCACTAGCACCACGCACATTCCCAGTGGACACACATGAAGTTTCTGAAGTTCTGTGGGCGTATTCGCGTAGTGTTGGATATGCTGGTGCTAATACCAATATTTGGCACTAGCACCACGCACATTCCCAGTGGACACACATGAAGTTTCTGAAGTGCTGTGGGCGTATTTGTGTAGTGTTGGATATGTTGGTGCTAATACCAATGTTTGGCACTAGCACCACGCACATTCCCAGTGGACACACATGAAGTTTCTGAAGTGCTGTGGTCGCATTTCTGTAGTGTTGGATATGCTGGTGCTAATACCAATATTTGGCACTAGCACCACGCACATTCCCAGGGGACACACATGAAGTTTCTGAAGTGCTATGGGCGTATTTGCGTAGTGTTGGATATGCTGGTGCTAATACCAATATTTGGCAATAGCACCATGCACATTCCCAGTGGACACACATGAAGTTTCTTAACTACTGTAGGGCGTATTTGTGTAATGTTGGATATGCTGGTGCTAATACCAATATTTGGAATTAGCACCACGCACATTCCCAGGGGACACACATGAAGTTTCTGAAGTGCTGTGGGCGTATTTGTGTAGTGTTAGATATGCTGGTTCTAAGACCAATATTTGGCACTAGCACCACGCACATTCCCAGGGGACACACATAAAGTTTCTGAAGTGCTGTGGGCGTATTTGCGTAGTGTTGGATATGTTAGTGCAAATACCAATATTTGGCACTAGCACCACGCACATTCCCAGTGGACACACATGAAGTTTCTGAAGTTCTGTGGGCGTATTCGCGTAGTGTTGGATATGCTGGTGCTAATACCAATATTTGGCACTAGCACCACGCACATTCCCAGTGGACACACATGAAGTTTCTGAAGTGCTGTGGGCGTATTTGTGTAGTGTTGGATATGCTGGTGCTAATACCAATATTTGGCACTAGCACCACGCACATTCCCAGGGACACATAAAGTTTCTGAAGTGCTGTGGGCGCATTTGTGTAGTTTATGATATGCTGGACTACTACCAATATTTGGCACTAGCATCACGCACATTCCCAACGGACACACAAGAAGTTTCTTAACTACTGTGGGCGTATTTGTGTAATGTTGGATATGCTGGTGCTAATACCAATATTTGGCACTAGTACCACGCACATTCCCAGGGGACACACATGAAGTTTCTGAAGACCTGTGGGCGTATTTGTGTAGTGTTGGATATACTGGTGCTAATACCAATATTTGGCACTAGCACCACGCACATTCCCAGTGGACATACATGAAGTTTCTTAACTACTGTGGGCGTATTTGTGTAATGTTGGATATGCTGGTGCTAATACCAATATTTGGCACTAGCACCACGCACATTCCCAGTGGACACACATGAAGTTTCTGAAGTGCTGTGGGCGTATTTGTGTAGTGTTGGATATGCTGGTGCTAAATACCAATATTTGGAACTAGCACCATGCACATTCCCAGTGGACACACATGAAGTTTTTGAAGTGCTGTGGGCGTATTTGTGTAGTGTTGGATATGCTGGTGCTAATACCAATATTTGGCACTAGCACCACGCACGTTCCCAGTGGACACACCTGACCTTTCTGAAGTGCTGTGGGCGTATTTGTGTAGTGTTGGATATGCTGGTACTAATACCAATATTTGGCACTAGCCCCGCGCACATTCCCAGTGGACACACATGAAGTTTCTGAAGTGCTGTGGGAGTATTTGTGTAGTGCTGGATATGCTGGTGTTAATACCAATATTTGGCACTAGCACCACGCACATTCCCAGTGGACACACATGACCTTTCTGAAGTGCTGTGGGCGTATCTGTGTAGTGTTGGATAAGCTGGTGCTAATACCAATATTTGGCACTAGCACCACGCACATTCCCAGTGGACACACATGAAGTTTCTTAACTACTGTGGGCGTATTTGTGTAGTGTTGGATATGCTGGTGCTAATACCATTATTTGGCACTAGCACCACGCACATTCCCAGTAGACACACATGAAGTTTCTTAACTACTGTGGGCGTATTTGTGTAGTGTTGGATATGCTGGTGCTAATACCAATATTTGGCACTAGAACCACGCACATTCCCAGTGGACACACATGACCTTTCTGAAGTGCGGTGGGCGTATCTGTGTAGTGTTGGATATGCTGGTGCTAATACCAATATTTGGCACTAGCACCATGCACATTCCAGTGGACACACATGAAGTTTCTGAAGTTCTGTGGGCGTATTTGTGTAGTGATGGATATGCTGGTGCTAATACCAATATTTGGCACTAGCACCACACACGTTCCCAGTGGACACACATGAAGTTTCTTAACTACTGTGGGCGTATTTGTGTAGTGTTGGTTATGCTGGTGCTAATACCAATATTTGGCACTAGCCCCGCGCACCTTCCCAGTGGACACACATGAAGTTTCTGAAGTGCTGTGGGCGTATTTGTGTAGTGTTGGATATGCTGGTGCTAATACCAATATTTGGCACTAGCACCACGCACATTCCCAGTGGACACACATGAAGTTTCTTAACTACTGTGGGCGTATTTGTGTAGTGTTGGATATTCTGGTGCAAATACCATTATTTGGCACTAGCACCACGCACATTCCCAGTAGACACACATGAAGTTTCTTAACTACTGTGGGCGTATTTGTGTAGTGTTGGATATGCTGGTGCTAATACCAATATTTGGCACTAGAACCACGCACATTCCTAGTGGACAAACATGACCTTTCTGAAGTGCTGTGGGCTTATTTGTGTAGTGTTGGATATGCTGGTGCTAATACCAATATTTGGCACTAGCACCATGCACATTCCAGTGGACACACATGAAGTTTCTGAAGTTCTGTGGGCGTATTTGTGTAGTGATGGATATGCTGGTGCTAATACCAATATTTGGCACTAGCACCATGCACATTCCAGTGGACACACATGAAGTTTCTGAAGTTCTGTGGGCGTATTTATGTAGTGATGGATATGCTGGTGCTAATACCAATATTTGGCACTAGCACCGCACACGTTCCCAGTGGACACACATGAAGTTTCTTAACTACTGTGGGCGTATTTGTGTAGTGTTGGTTATGCTGGTGCTAATACCAATATTTGGCACTAGCCCCGCGCAACTTCCCAGTGGACACACATGAAGTTTCTTAAGTGCTGTGGGCGTATTTGTGTAGTGTTGGATATGCTGGTGCTAATACCAATATTTGGCACTAGCACCACGCACATTCCCAGTGGACACACATGAAGTTTCTTAACTACTGTGGGCGTATTTGTGTAGTGTTGGATATTCTGGTGCTAATACCATTATTTGGCACTAGCACCACGCACATTCCCAGTAGACACACATGAAGTTTCTTAACTACTGTGGGCGTATTTGTGTAGTGTTGGATATGCTGGTGCTAATACCAATATTTGGCACTAGAACCACGCACATTCCCAGTGGACAAACATGACCTTTCTGAAGTGCTGTGGGCTTATTTGTGTAGTGTTGGATATGCTGGTGCTAATACCAATATTTGGCACTAGCACCATGCACATTCCAGTGGACACACATGAAGTTTCTGAAGTTCTGTGGGCGTATTTGTGTAGTGATGGATATGCTGGTGCTAATACCAATATTTGGCACTAGCACCACGCACGTTCCCAGTGGACACACATGAAGTTTCTTAACTACTGTGGGTGCATTTGTGTAGTGTTGGATATGCTGGTGCTAATACCAATATTAGGCACTAGCACCACGCACATTCCCAGTGGACACACATGACCTTTCTGAAGTGCTGTGGGCGTATTTGTGTAGTGTTGGATATGCTGGTGCTAATACCAATATTTGGAACTAGCACCATGCACATTCCCAGTGGACACACATGAAGTTTCTGAAGTGCTGTGGGCGTATTTGTGTAGTGTTGGATATGCTGGTGCTAATACCAATATTTGGCACTAGCACCACGCACGTTCCCAGTGGACACACCTGACCTTTCTGAAGAACTGTGGGCGTATTTGTGTAGTGTTGGATATGCTGGTACTAATACCAATATTTGGCACTAGCCCCGCGCACATTCCCAGTAGACACACATGATGTTTCTGAAGTGCTGTGGGAGTATTTGTGTAGTGCTGGATATGCTGGTGTTAATACCAATATTTGGCACTAGCACCACGCACATTCCCAGTGGACACACATGACCTTTCTGAAGTGCTGTGGGAGTATCTGTGTAGTGTTGGATAAGCTGGTGCTAATACCAATATTTGGCACTAGCACCACGCACATTCCCAGTGGACACACATGAAGTTTCTTAACTACTGTGGGCGTATTTGTGTAGTGTTGGATATGCTGGTGCTAATACCATTATTTGGCACTAGCACCACGCACATTCCCAGTAAGCACACATGAAGTTTTTTAACTACTGTGGGCGTATTTGTGTAGTGTTGGATATGCTGGTGCTAATACCAATATTTGGCACTAGAACCACGCACATTCCCAGTGGACACACATGACCTTTCTGAAGTGCTGTGGGCGTATCTGTGTAGTGTTGGATATGCTGGTGCTAATACCAATATTTGGCACTAGCACCATGCACATTCCAGTGGACACACATGAAGTTTCTGAAGTTCTGTGAGCGTTTTTGTGTAGTGATGGATATGCTGGTGCTAATACCAATATTTGGCACTAGCACCACGCACGTTCCCAGTGGACACACATGAAGTTTCTTAACTACTGTGGGTGTATTTGTGTAGTGTTGGATATGCTGGTGCTAATACCAATATTTGGCACTAGCACCACGCACATTCCCAGTGGACACACATGACCTTTCTGAAGTGCTGTGGGCGTATTTGTGTAGTGTTGGATATGCTGGTGCTAATAACAATATTTGGAACTAGCACCATGCACATTCCCAGTGGACACACATGAAGTTTCTGAAGTGCTGTGGGCGTATTTGTGTAGTGTTGGATATGCTGGTGCTAATACCAATATTTGGCACTAGCACCACGCATGTTCCCAGTGGACACACCTGACCTTTCTGAAGTGCTGTGGGCGTATTTGTGTAGTGTTGGATATGCTGGTACTAATACCAATATTTGGCACTAGCCCCGCGCACATTCCCAGTGGACACACATGAAGTTTCCGAAGTGCTGTGGGAGTATTTGTGTAGCGCTGGATATGCTGGTGCTAATACCAATATTTGGCACTAGCACCACGCACATTCCCAGTGGACACACATGAAGTTTCTTAACTACTGTGGGCGTATTTGTGTAGTGTTGGATATGCTGGTGCTAATACCAATATTTGGCACTAGCACCACGCACATTCCCAGTAGACACACATGAAGTTTCTTAACTACTGTGGGCGTATTTGTGTAGTGTTGGATATGCTGGTGCTAATACCAATATTTGGCACTAGTACCACGCACATTCCCAGTGGACACACATGAAGTTTCTGAAGTGCTGTGGGCGTATTTGTGTAGTGTTGGATATGCTGGTGCTAATACCAATATTTGGCACTAGCACCACGCACGTTCCCAGTGGACACACCTGACCTTTCTGAAGTGCTGTGGGCGTATTTGTGTAGTGTTGGATATGCTGGTACTAATACCAATATTTGGCACTAGCCCCGCGCACATTCCCAGTGGACACACATGAAGTTTCTGAAGTGCTGTGGGAGTATTTGTGTAGTGTTGGATATCCTGTAACTAATACCAATATTTGGCACTAGGCCCACGCACATTCCCAGTGGACTTACATGAAGTTTCTTAACTACTGTAGGGCGTATTAGTGTAATGTTGGATATGCTGGTGCTAATACCAATATTTGGCACTAGCACCGCGCACAATCCCAGTGGACACACATGAAGTTTCAGAAGTGCTGTGAGCGCATTTGTGTAGTGTTGGATATACTGGTGATAATACCAATATTTGGCAATAGCACCACGCACATTCCCAGGGGACACACATGACCTTTTTGAAGTGCTGTGAGTGTATTTGTGTAGTGTTGGATATGCTGGTGCTAATACCAATATTTGGCACTAGCACCACACACATTCCCAGGGGACACTCATGAAGTTTCTGAAGTGCTGTGGGCGTATTTGTGTAGTGTTGGATAAACTGGTGCTAAGAACAATATTTGGCAAAAGCACCACGCACATTCCCAGTGGACACACATGAAGTTTCTGAAGTGCTGTGGGCGTATTTGTGTAGTGTTGGATATGATGGTGCTAATACAAATATTTGGCACTAGCACCACGCACATTCCCAGTGGACACACATGAAGTTTCTGAAGTGCTGTGGGCGCATTTGTGTAGTGTTGGATATGTTGGTGCTACTACCAATATTTGGCACTAGCACCACGCATTTTCCCAGTGGACAAAGATGAAGTTTCTTAACTACTGTGGGCGTATTTGTGTAATGTTGGATATGCTGGTGCTAATACAATTATTTGGTAATAGCACCGCGCACAATCCCAGTGGACACACATGACCTTTTTGAAGTGCTGTGAGTGTATTTGTGTAGTGTTGAATATGCTGGTGCTAATACCAATATTTGGCACTAGCACCACACACATTCCCAGGGGACACACATGAAGTATCTGAAGTGCTGTGGGCGTATTTGTGTAGTTTTGGATATACTGGTGCTAAGAACAATATTTGGCACTAGCACCACGCACATTCCCAGTGGACACACATGAAGTTTCTGAAGTGCTGTGGGCGTATTTCTTTAGTGTTGGATATGCTGGTGCTAATACCAATATTTGGCACTAGCACCATGCACATTCCCAGTGGACACACATGAAGTTTCTTAACTACTGTGGGCGTATTTGTGTAATGTTAGATATGCTGGTGCTAATACCAATATTTGGCACTAGCACCGCGCACAATCCCAGTGGACACACATGAAGTTTCTGAAGTGCTGTGAGCGCATTTGTGTAGTGTTGGATATGCTGGTGCTAATACCAATATTTGGCACTAGCACCACGCACATTCCCAGTGGACACACATGAAGTTTCTTAACTACTGTGGGCGTATTTGTGTAGTGTTGGATATGCTGGTACTAATACCAATATTTGGCATTAACACCACGCACATTCCTAGTGGAGACACATGAAGTTTCTGAAGTGCTGTGGGCGTATTTGTGTAGTGTTGGATATGCTGGTGCTAATACAAATATTTGGCACTAGCACCACGCACATTCCCAGTGGACACACATGAAGTTTCTGAAGTGCTGTGGGCGCATTTGTGTAGTGTTGGATATGTTGGTGCTACTACCAATATTTGGCACTAGCACCACGCATTTTCCCAGTGGACAAAGATGAAGTTTCTTAACTACTGTGGGCGTATTTGTGTAATGTTGGATATGCTGGTGCTAATACAATTATTTGGTAATAGCACCGCGCACAATCCCAGTGGACACACATGACCTTTTTGAAGTGCTGTGAGTGTATTTGTGTAGTGTTGAATATGCTGGTGCTAATACCAATATTTGGCACTAGCACCACACACATTCCCAGGGGACACACATGAAGTATCTGAAGTGCTGTGGGCGTATTTGTGTAGTTTTGGATATACTGGTGCTAAGAACAATATTTGGCACTAGCACCACGCACATTCCCAGTGGACACACATGAAGTTTCTGAAGTGCTGTGGGCGTATTTCTTTAGTGTTGGATATGCTGGTGCTAATACCAATATTTGGCACTAGCACCATGCACATTCCCAGTGGACACACATGAAGTTTCTTAACTACTGTGGGCGTATTTGTGTAATGTTAGATATGCTGGTGCTAATATAAATATTTGGCACTAGCACCGCGCACAATCCCAGTGGACACACATGAAGTTTCTGAAGTGCTGTGAGCGCATTTGTGTAGTGTTGGATATGCTGGTGCTAATACCAATATTTGGCACTAGCACCACGCACATTCCCAGTGGACACACATGAAGTTTCTTAACTACTGTGGGCGTATTTGTGTAGTGTTGGATATGCTGGTGCTAATACCAATATTTGGCACTAGCACCGCGCACAATCCCAGTGGACACACATGAAGTTTCTGAAGTGCTGTGAGCGCATTTGTGTAGTGTTGGATATGCTGGTGCTAATACCAATATTTGGCACTAGCACCACGCACATTCCCAGTGGACACACATGAAGTTTCTTAACTACTGTGGGCGTATTTGTGTAGTGTTGGATATGCTGGTGCTAATACCAATATTTGGCATTAACACCACGCACATTCCTAGTGGAGACACATGAAGTTTCTGAAGTGCTGTGGGCGTATTTGTGTAGTGTTGGATATGCTGGTGCTAATACAAATATTTGGCACTAGCACCACGCACATTCCCAGTGGACACACATGAAGTTTCTGAAGTGCTGTGGGCGCATTTGTGTAGTGTTGGATATGTTGGTGCTACTACCAATATTTGGCACTAGCACCACGCATTTTCCCAGTGGACAAAGATGAAGTTTCTTAACTACTGTGGGCGTATTTGTGTAATGTTGGATATGCTGGTGCTAATACAATTATTTGGTAATAGCACCGCGCACAATCCCAGTGGACACACATGACCTTTTTGAAGTGCTGTGAGTGTATTTGTGTAGTGTTGAATATGCTGGTGCTAATACCAATATTTGGCACTAGCACCACGCACATTCCCAGTGGACACACATGAAGTTTCTTAACTACTGTGGGCGTATTTGTGTAGTGTTGGATATGCTGGTGCTAATACCAATATTTGGCATTAACACCACGCACATTCCTAGTGGAGACACATGAAGTTTCTGAAGTGCTGTGGGCGTATTTGTGCAATGTTGGATATGCTGGTGCTAATACCAATATTAGGCACTAGCACCACGCACTTTCCCAGTGGACAAATATGAAGTTTCTAAACTACTGTGGGCGTATTTGTGTAATGTTGGATATGCTGGTGCTAATACAATTATTTGGTAATAGCACCGCGCACAAACCCAGTGGACACACATGACCTTTTTGAAGTGCTGTGAGTGTATTTGTGTAGTGTTGGATATGCTGGTGCTAATACCAATATTTGGCACTAGCACCACACACATTCCCAGGGGACACACATGAAGTTTCTGAAGTGCTGTGGGCGTATTTGTGTAGTGTTGGATATACTGGTGCTAAGAATAATATTTGGCACTAGCACCACGCACATTCCCAGTGGACACACATGAAGTTTCTGAAGTGCTGTGGGCGTATTTGTGTAGTGTTGGATATGCTGGTTCTAAGACCAATATTTGGCACTAGCACCACGCACATTCCCAGGGGACACACATAAAGTTTCTGAAGTGCTGTGGGCGTATTTGCGTAGTGTTGGATATGTTGGTGCTAATAACAATATTTGGCACTAGCACCACGCACATTCCCAGTGGACACACATGAAGTTTCTGAAGTTTTGTGGGCGTATTCGCGTAGTGTTGGATATGCTGGTGCTAATACCAATATTTGGCACTAGCACAACGCACATTCCCAGTGGACACACATGAAGTTTCTGAAGTGCTGTGGGCGTATTTGTGTAGTGTTGGATATGCTGGTGCTAATACAAAAATTTGGTACTAGCACCACACACATTCCCAGGGGACACACATGAAGTTTCTGAAGTGCTGTGGGCGTATTTGTGTAGTGTTGGATATGCTGGTGCTAATACCAATATTTGGCACTAGCACCACGCACATTCCCAGTGGACACACATGAAGTTTCTTAACTTCTGTGGGCGTATTTGTGTAGTGTTGGATATGCTGGTGCTAATACTAATATTTGGCACTAGCACCGCGCACAATCCCAGTGGACACACATGAAGTTTCTGAAGTGCTGTGGGCGTATTTGTGTAGTGTTGGATATGCTGGTTCTAAGACCAATATTTGGCACTAGCACCACGCACATTCCCAGGGGACACACATAATGTTTCTGAAGTGCTGTGGGCGTATTTGCGTAGTGTTGGATATGCTGGTGCTAAGAACAATATTTGGCACTAGCACCACGCACATTTCCAGTGGACACACATGAAGTTTCTTAACTTCTGTGGGCGTATTTGTGTAGTGTTGGATATGCTGGTGCTAATACCAATATTTGGCACTAGCACCACGCACATTCCCAGTGGACACACATGAAGTTTCTGAAGTGCTGTGGGCGTATTTGTGTAGTGTTGGATATGCTGGTGCTAATACCAACATTTGGCACTAGCACCACGCACATTCCCAGTGGACACACATGAAGTTTCTTAACTTCTGTGGGCGTATTTGTGTAGTGTTGGATATGCTGGTGCTAATACCAATATTTGGCACTAGCCCCGCGCACATTCCCAGTGGACACACATGACCTTTCTGAAGTGCTGTGGGCGTATTTGTGTAGTGTTGGATATGCTGGTGCTAATACCAATATTTGGCACTAGCCCCGCGCACATTCCCAGTGGACACACATGACCTTTCTGAAGTGCTGTGGGCGTATTTGTGTAGTGTATGATATGCTGGTGCTAATACCAATATTTGGCACTAGCACCACGCACATTCCCAGTGGACACACATGAAGTTTCTTAACTACTGTGGGCGTATTTGTGTAGTGTTGGATATGCTGGTGCTAATACCAATATTCGGCACTAGCACCACGCACATTCCCAGTGGACACACATGACCTTTCTGAAGTGCTGTGGGCGTATTTGTGTGGTGTTGGATATGCTGGTGCTAATACCAATATTTGGCACTAGCACCACGCACATTCCCAGTGGACACACATGAAGTTTCTGAAGTGCTGTGGGCGTATTTGTGTAGTGTTGGATATGCTGGTGCTAATACCAATATTTGGCACCAGCACGGCGCACATTCCCAGTGGACACACATGAAGTTTCTGAAGTGCTGTGGGCGTATTTGTGTAGTGTTGGATATGCTGGTGCTAATAACAATATTTGGCACTAGCCCCGCGCACATTCCCAGTGGACACACATGACCTTTCTGAAGTGCTGTGGGCGTATTTGTGTAGGGTTGGATATGCTGGTGCTAATACTAATATTTGGCACTAACACCACGCACTTTCCCAGTGAACACACATGAAGTTTCTGAAGTGCTTAGGGCGTATTTGTGTAGTGTTGGATATGTTGGTGCTAATACCAATATTTGGCACTAGCACCACGCACATTCCCAGTGGACACGCATGACCTTTCTGAAGTGCTGTGGGCGTATTTGTGTAGTGTTGGATATGCTGGTGCTAATACCAATATTTGGCACTAGCACCACGCACATTCCCAGTGGTCACACATGAAGTTTCTTAACTTCTGTGGGCGTATTTGTGTAGTGTTGGATATTCTGGTGCTAATACCAATATTTGGCACTAGCACCACGCACATTCCCAGTGGACACACATGACCTTTCTGAAGTGTTGTGGGCGTATTTGTGTAGTGTTGGATATGCTGGTGCTAATACCAATGTTTGGCACTAGCACCACGCACATTCCCAGTGGAAACACATGACCTTTCTGAATTACTGTGGGCGTATATGTGTACTGTTGGATATGCTGGTGCTAATAACAATATTTGGCACTAGCACGGCGCACATTCCCAGTGGACACACATGAAGTTTCTGAAGTGCTGTGGGCGTATTTGTGTAGTGTTGGATATGCTGGTGTTAATAACAATATTTGGCACTAGCCCCGCGCACATTCCCAGTGGACACACATGACCTTTCTGAAGTGCTGTGGGCGTATTTGTGTAGGGTTGGATATTGTGGTGCTAATACTTATATTTTGCACTAACACCACGCACTTTCCCAGTGGACACACATGAAGTTTCTGAAGTGCTTAGGGCGTATTTGTGTAGTGTTGGATATGCTGGTACTAATACCAATATTTTGCACTAGCACCACGCACATTCCTAGTTGACACACATGAAGTTTCTTAACTACTGTGGGCGTATTTGTGTAGTGTTGGATATGCTGGTGCTAATACCAATATTTGGCAATAGCACCACGCACATTCCCAGTGGACACACATGAAGTTTCTGAAGTGCTGTGGGCGTATTTGTGTAGTGTTGGATATGCTGGTGCTAATACCAATATTCGGCACTAGCACCACGCACATTCCCAGTGGACACACATGAAGTTTCTTAACTTCTGTTGGCGTATTTGTGTAGTGTTGGATATGCTGGTGCTAATACCAATATTTGGCACTAGCCCCGCGCACATTCCCAGTGGAAAAACATGACCTTTCTGAAGTGCTGTGGGCGTATTTGTGTAGTGTTTGATATGCTGGTGCTAATACTAATATTTAGCACTAACACCACGCACTTTCCCAGTGGACACACATGAAGTTTCTGAAGTGCTTAGGGCGTATTTGTGTAGTGTTGGATATGTTGGTGCTAATACCAATATTTGGCACTAGCACCACGCACATTCCTAGTTGACACACATGAAGTTTCTTAACTACTGTGGGCGTATTTGTGTAGTGTTGGATATGTTGGTGCTAATACCAATATTTGGCACTAGCACCACGCACATTCCTAGTGGACACACATGAAGTTTCTTAACTTCTGTGGGCGTATTTGTGTAGTGTTGGATATGCTGGTGCTAATACCAATATTTGGCACTAGCACCACGCACATTCCCAGTGGACACACATGAAGTTTCTTAACTTCTGTGGGCGTATTTGTGTAGTGTTGGATATGCTGGTGCTAATAACAATATTTGGCACTAGCCCCGCGCACATTCCCAGTGGACACACATGAAGTTTCTGAAGTGCTGTTAGCGTATTTGTGTAGTGTTGGATATGCTGGTGCTAAGAACAATATTTGGCACTAGCCCCGCGCACATTCCCAGTGGACACACATGACCTTTCTGAAGTGCTGTGGGCGTATTTGTGTAGTGTTGGATATGCTGGTGCTAATACCAATATTTGGCACTAGCACCACGCACATTCCCAGTGGACACACATGAAGTTTCTTAACTTCTGTGGGCGTATTTGTGTAGTGTTGGATATGCTGGTGCTAATAACAATATTTGGCACTAGCCCCGCGCACATTCCCAGTGGACACACATGACCTTTCTGAAGTGCTGTGGGCGTATTTGTGTAGTGTTGGATATGCTGGTGCTAATACCAATATTTGGCACTATCACCACGCACATTCCCAGTGGACACACATGAAGTTTCTGAAGTGCTTAGGGCGTATTTGTGTAGTGTTGGATACCCACTTAAGAAGAAATTTAAGGGCCAGGCAAAAACTTTTGTCTTAAAAGAATTTCTTTATAAAAGAACGTGGTAATTCCATACTGAATCTCAATATCAATGCACATTGGACAATAACCTTGATCATATATAAAATACGACACAAAAAGCATTATAATGATGTATGTAAAGACTGACTATAAGTGTTATAATATATAAAAATGAAATAAAAAAAATTAAATCTTCCTAAAATAGTCAGAAATAGTAGTCTGCCTGCTGGATACTCTCAGCTTACTAGTAAAAGACTCCATTTGGTCAAGCATGCTATAAAAGTCATGGGTGGCTTCCCTAGTTTCAAAAAATCTTCTTAACTTATCCATGCAACGTTCAGCTTCTGCCAAAGAAACAGGAGTGAGTTCTTCTATGTTGTCATCATCCTCATCTTCTTCTGTCTGTTCTTCTCTCTCGGACTGCACATGTGCCACGATGCTCTGAGTAGTCAATTCTTCCGCAGTCTCCAAAGCATCGTCAGAGGTGATGTAGATTTCGGGAGTAATGCTATCCAGGCCTTGGACACCTTGTTGTTGGAGGTATTGCAGGTGGCCTCCTATTTCATCATCCAAAGCAGCATTGTCAGGTGAAACATTTTCACCATCATCAGAGGGTGGACAGAAAAAGCCACATTTTTGGAAGCAGTTTTTCACAGTCTCTGATGTCACAGCATTCCATGCAGAATTAACAAAATGAAGAGCATCAAGGAGGCTAACAGAAAATTCCTTGCCTTCATCAATAGCTGTGATCATCTTGAAAAGGAGCTTCTTGCGATAAAATGCTTTCATTGAACGAATCACACCCTGGTCCATGGGTTGCAAGCGTGATGTAGCATTGGGAGGCAAAAACACCACTTTAATATGGCTCAAGTTATCAATGACAGGATGTGCTGGGCAATTGTCGATCACCAACAAAATTTTGCGATCCTGACGAGCAAAGTGTCGGTTGAGTTTTGAAAGCCAGTTGCTAAAAAGATCTGAATTCATCCAGGCTTTCTTGCTGGAAGTATACTCAACAGGAAGTGACCTAACTGATTTAAAGCATCTCGGATTCTTGCTCTTTCCTATCACCAGCAAGGGTAACTTTTCACTTCCATCTGCATTCCCCCCAACAAGGACAGTTATCCGATCCTTGCTCAACTTTCCACCATGACAAGCCTCTCCTTTGAAAGATAGTGTTTTATCTGGTAGCAACTTGAAAAACAAGCCAGTTTCGTCGGCATTAAACACGTCTTTAGGAGCAAAGCCTTCCAAAAGGGTTGGGAGGGTGATTGTAGTCCAAGACTCCACTGTCTCTTCACTCACAGATGCTGCCTCACCCGCCATACGCTTGTGGACGATTGCATGTCTCTCCTTGAAACGATGCACCCACCCGCTGCTACACGAAAAATCTTCAAATCCAAGCTCCTTCGCTATTTCTTCTGCCTTCGATTGCAGAACTGGGCCCGTCACAGGAACGTTCTTCTCCCTTACTCCCTTAAACCACAATAGAAGTCCACTCTCGATGTCCTCGTATTTCGCTGCGCGAATTCGCTTCCTTTGCGGCTGGAATTGAGACTGCTGAAAGGCTGATTCAATTCTTTTCCTGTCCTTTAGAATCGTCGACAAAGTGGAACTAACAATACCGAATTGCTTCGCTATCTCCGTTTTGGAGCCATGCTTCCCTGATGATTTGTCGATCGCTGTAAGGATGTCCATCCGTTCTTTCAAAGACAAAGCTTTCTTTCGAGGCTTGCTGGTCTTCTCTGCCATATCTCCTAACAAATCTCGTACTAAATGATAAATTTGTACTTGGTGACAAAAATTTCTTTCGCACAAAAAGAAATTTTGGAATATCCGATTTCGTAATATCCGGAATGTTATACTATAGGAAGTATACGAATCAGATTCGGGACTAAAAAATCTTTTCGTATAAAGCATAATTTCGTTGTAAACGTGTTCGTCTTAAGTGGGTTCCACTGTATTTAGCACTAGACCACGCACATTCCCAGTGGACACACATGAAGTTTCTGAAGTGCTGTAGGCGTATTTGTGTAGTGTTGGATATGCTCGTGCTAATACCAATGTTTGGCACTAGCACCACGCACATTCCCAGTGGAAACACATGACCTTTCTGAATTACTGTGGGCGTATATGTGTACTGTTGGATATGCTGGTGCTAATAACAATATTTGGCACTAGCACGGCGCACATTCCCAGTGGACACACATGAAGTTTCTGAAGTGCTGTGGGCGTATTTGTGTAGTGTTGGATATGCTGGTGTTAATAACAATATTTGGCACTAGCCCCGCGCACATTCCCAGTGGACACACATGACCTTTCTGAAGTGCTGTGGGCGTATTTGTGTAGGATTGGATATGCTGGTGCTAATACTAATATTTTGCACTAACACCACGCACTTTCCCAGTGGACACACATGAAGTTTCTGAAGTGCTTAGGGCGTATTTGTGTAGTGTTGGATATGTTGGTGCTAATACCAATATTTGGCACTAACACCACGCACATTCCTAGTTGACACACATGAAGTTTCTTAACTACTGTGGGCGTATTTGTGTAGTGTTGGATATGCTGGTGCTAATACCAATATTTGGCAATAGCACCACGCACATTCCCAGTGGACACACATGAAGTTTCTGAAGTGCTGTGGGCGTATTTGTGTAGTGTTGGATATGCTGGTGCTAATACCAATATTCGGCACTAGCACCACGCACATTCCCAGTGGACACACATGAAGTTTCTTAACTTCTGTTGGCGTATTTGTGTAGTGTTGGATATGCTGGTGCTAATACCAATATTTGGCACTAGCCCCGCGCACATTCCCAGTGGAAAAACATGACCTTTCTGAAGTGCTGTGGGCGTATTTGTGTAGTGTTTGATATGCTGGTGCTAATAATAATATTTAGCACTAACACCACGCACTTTCCCAGTGGACACACATGAAGTTTCTGAAGTGCTTAGGGCGTATTTGTGTAGTGTTGGATATGTTGGTGCTAATACCAATATTTGGCACTAGCACCACGCACATTCCTAGTTGACACACATGAAGTTTCTTAACTACTGTGGGCGTATTTGTGTAGTGTTGGATATGCTGGGCGTATTTGTGTAGTGTTGGATATGCTGGTGCTAATACCAACATTTGGCATTAGCACCACGCACATTCCCAGTGGACACGCATGACCTTTCTGAAGTGCTGTGGGCGTATTTGTGTAGTGTTGGATATGCTGGTGCTAATACCAATATTTGGCACTAGCACCACGCACATTCCTAGTTGACACACATGAAGTTTCTTAACTACTGTGGGCGTATTTGTGTAGTGTTGGATATGCTGGGCGTATTTGTGTAGTGTTGGATATGCTGGTGCTAATACCAACATTTGGCACTAGCACCACGCACATTCCCAGTGGACACGCATGACCTTTCTGAAGTGCTGTGGGCGTATTTGTGTAGTGTTGGATATGCTGGTGCTAATACCAATATTTGGCACTAGCACTACGCACATTCCCAGTGGACACACATGAAGTTTCTGAAGTGCTGTGGGCGTATTTGTGTAGTGTTGGATATGCTGGTGCTAATACCAACATTTGGCACTAGCACCACGCACATTCCCAGTGGACACACATGAAGTTTCTTAACTTCTGTGGGCGTATTTGTGTAGTGTTTGATATGCTGGTGCTAATACCAATTTTTGGCACTAGCACCACGCACATTCCCAGTGGACACACATGAAGTTTCTTAACTTCTGTGGGCGTATTTGTGTAGTGTTGGATATGCTGGTGCTAATACCAATATTTGGCACTAGCACCACGCACATTCCCAGTGGACACACATGACCTTTCTGAAGTGCTTAGGGCGTATTTGTGTAGTGTTGGATATGCTGGTGCTAATAACAATATTTGGCACTAGCCCTGCGCACATTCCCAGTGGACACACATGAAGTTTCTGAAGTGCTGTGGGCGTATTTGTGTAGTGTTTGATATGCTGGTGCTAATACCAATTTTTGGCACTAGCACCACGCACATTCCCAGTGGACACACATGAAGTTTCTTAACTTCTGTGGGCGTATTTGTGTAGTGTTGGATATGCTGGTGCTAATACCAATATTTGGCACTAGCACCACGCACATTCCCAGTGGACACACATGACCTTTCTGAAGTGCTTAGGGCGTATTTGTGTAGTGTTGGATATGCTGGTGCTAATAACAATATTTCGCACTAGCCCTGCGCACATTCCCAGTGGACACACATGAAGTTTCTGAAGTGCTGTGGGCGTATTTGTGTAGTGTTGGATATGCTGGTGCTAATACCAATATTTGGCACTAGCCCCGCGCACATTCCCAGTGGACACACATGACCTTTCTGAAGTGCTGTGGGCGTATTTGTGTAGTGTTTGATATGCTGGTGCTAATACCAATATTTGGCACTATCACCACGCACATTCCCAGTGGACACACATGAAGTTTCTGAAGTGCTTAGGGCGTATTTGTGTAGTGTTGGATATGTTGGTGCTAATACCAATATTTGGCACTAGCACCACGCACATTCCTAGTGGACATACATGAAGTTTCTCAACTACTGTGGGCGTATTTGTGTAGTGTTGGATATGCTGGTGCTAATACCAATATTTGGCACTAGCACCACGCACATTCCCAGTGGACACACATGAAGTTTCTTAACTTCTGTGGGCGTATTTGTGTAGTGTTGGATATGTTGGTGCTAATACCAATATTTGGCACTAGCACCACGCACATTCCTAGTGGACACACATGAAGTTTCTTAACTACTGTGGGCGTATTTGTATAGTGTTGGATATGCTGGTGCTAATACCAATATTTGGCACTAGCACCACGCACATTCCCAGTGAACACACATGAAGTTTCTGAAGTGCTTAGGGCGTATTTGTGTAGTGTTGGATATGTTGGTGCTAATACCAATATTTGGCACTAGCACCACGCACATTCCTAGTGGACACACATGAAGTTTCTGAAGTGCTGTGGGCGTATTTGTGTAGTGTTGGATATGCTGGTGCTAATACCAACATTTGGCACTAGCACCACGCACATTCCCAGTGGACACACATGAAGTTTCTTAACTTCTGTGGGCGTATTTGTGTAGTGTTTGATATGCTGGTGCTAATACCAATTTTTGGCACTAGCACCACGCACATTCCCAGTGGACACACATGAAGTTTCTTAACTTCTGTGGGCGTATTTGTGTAGTGTTGGATATGCTGGTGCTAATACCAATATTTGGCACTAGCACCACGCACATTCCCAGTGGACACACATGACCTTTCTGAAGTGCTTAGGGCGTATTTGTGTAGTGTTGGATATGCTGGTGCTAATAACAATATTTGGCACTAGCCCTTCGCACATTCCCAGTGGACACACATGAAGTTTCTGAAGTGCTGTGGGCGTATTTGTGTAGTGTTGGATATGCTGGTGCTAATACCAATATTTGGCACTAGCCCCGCGCACATTCCCAGTGGACACACATGACCTTTCTGAAGTGCTGTGGGCGTATTTGTGTAGTGTTTGATATGCTGGTGCTAATACCAATATTTGGCACTATCACCACGCACATTCCCAGTGGACACACATGAAGTTTCTGAAGTGCTGTGGGCGTATTTGTGTAGTGTTGGATATGTTGGTGCTAATACCAATATTTGGCACTAGCACCACGCACATTCCTAGTGGACATACATGAAGTTTCTCAACTACTGTGGGCGTATTTGTGTAGTGTTGGATATGCTGGTGCTAATACCAATATTTGGCACTAGCACCACGCACATTCCCAGTGGACACACATGAAGTTTCTTAACTTCTGTGGGCGTATTTGTGTAGTGTTGGATATGTTGGTGCTAATACCAATATTTGGCACTAGCACCACGCACATTCCTAGTGGACACACATGAAGTTTCTTAACTACTGTGGGCGTATTTGTATAGTGTTGGATATGCTGGTGCTAATACCAATATTTGGCACTAGCACCACGCACATTCCCAGTGAACACACATGAAGTTTCTGAAGTGCTTAGGGCGTATTTGTGTAGTGTTGGATATGTTGGTGCTAATACCAATATTTGGCACTAGCACCACGCACATTCCTAGTGGACACACATGAAGTTTCTTAACTTCTGTGGGCGTATTTGTGTAGTGTTGGATATGCTGGTGCTAATACCAATATTTGGCACTAGCACCACGCACATTCCCAGTGGACACACATGAAGTTTCTTAACTTCTGTGGGCGTATTTGTGTAGTGTTGGATATGCTGGTGCTAATAACAATATTTGGCACTAGCCCTGCGCACATTCCCAGTGGACACACATGAAGTTTCTGAAGTGCTGTGGGCGTATTTGTGTAGTGTTGGATATGCTGGTGCTAATACCAATATTTGGCACTAGCCCCGCGCACATTCCCAGTGGACACACATGACCTTTCTGAAGTGCTGTGGGCGTATTTGTGTAGTGTTTGATATGCTGGTGCTAATACCAATATTTGGCACTATCACCACGCACATTCCCAGTGGACACACATGAAGTTTCTGAAGTGCTTAGGGCGTATTTGTGTAGTGTTGGATATGTTGGTGCTAATACCAATATTTGGCACTAGCACCACGCACATTCCTAGTGGACATACATGAAGTTTCTCAACTACTGTGGGCGTATTTGTGTAGTGTTGGATATGCTGGTGCTAATACCAATATTTGGCACTAGCACCACGCACATTCCCAGTGGACACACATGAAGTTTCTTAACTTCTGTGGGCGTATTTGTGTAGTGTTGGATATGTTGGTGCTAATACCAATATTTGGCACTAGCACCACGCACATTCCTAGTGGACACACATGAAGTTTCTTAACTTCTGTGGGCGTATTTGTGTAGTGTTGGATATGCTGGTGCTAATACCAATATTTGGCACTAGCACCACGCACATTCCCAGTGGACACACAAGAAGTTTCTTAACTTCTGTGGGCGTATTTGTGTAGTGTTGGATAAGCTGGTGCTAATAACAATATTTGGCACTAGCCCCGCGCACATTCCCAGTGGACACACATGAAGTTTCTGAAGTGCTGTTAGCGTATTTGTGTAGTGTTGGATATGCTGGTGCTAATAACAATATTTGGCACTAGCCCCGCGCACATTCCCAGTGGACACACATGACCTTTCTGAAGTGCTGTGGGCGTATTTGTGTAGTGTTGGATATGCTGGTGCTAATACCAATATTTGGCACTATCACCACGCACATTCCAAGTGGACACACATGAAGTTTCTGAAGTGCTTAGGGCGTATTTGTGTAGTGTTGGATATGTTGGTGCTAATACCAATATTTGGCACTAGAACCACGCACATTCCTAGTGGACACACATGAAGTTTCTTAACTACTGTGGGCGTATTAGTGTAGTGTTGGATATGCTGGTGCTAATACCAATATTTGGCACTAGCACCACGCACATTCCCAGTGGACACACATGAAGTTTCTTAACTTCTGTGGGCGTATTTGTGTAGTGTTGGATATGCTGGTGCTAATACCAATATTTGGCACTAGCACCACGCACATTCCCAGTGGACACACATGACCTTTCTGAAGTTCTGTGGGCGTATTTGTGTAGTGTTGGATATGCTGGTGCTAATACCAATATTTGGCACTAGCACCACGCACATTCCCAGTGGACACACATGACCTTTCTGAAGTGCTGTGGGCGTATTTGTGTAGTGTTGGATATGCTGGTGCTAATAACAATATTTGGCACTAGCCCCGCGAACATTCCCAGTGGACACACATAACCTTTCTGAAGTGCTGTGGGCGTATTTGTGTAGTGTTGGATATGCTGGTGCTAATACCAATATTTTGCACTATCACCACGCACATTCACAGTGGACACACATGAAGTTTCTGAAGTGCTTAGGGCGTATTTGTGTAGTGTTGGATATGCTGGTGCTAATACCAATATTTGGCACTAGCACCACGCACATTCCAAGTGGACACACATGAAGTTTCTTAACTACTGTGGGCGTATTTGTGTAGTGTTGGATATGCTGGTGCTAATACCAATATTTGGCACTAACACCACGCAAATTCCCAGTGGACACGCATGACCTTTCTGAAGTTCTGTGGGCGTATTTGTGTAGTGTTGGATATGCTGGTGCTAATAACAATATTTGGCACTAGCTCCGCGCACATTCCCAGTGGACACACATGAAGTTTCTGAAGTGCTGTGGGCGTATTTGTGTAGTGTTGGATATGCTGGTGCTAATACCAATATTTGGCACTAACACCACGCAAATTCCCAGTGGACACGCATGACCTTTCTGAAGTTCTGTGGGCGTATTTGTGTAGTGTTGGATATGCTGGTGCTAATAACAATATTTGGCACTAGCTCCGCGCACATTCCCAGTGGACACACATGAAGTTTCTGAAGTGCTGTGGGCGTATTTGTGTAGTGTTGGATATGCTGGTGCTAATAACAATATTTGGCACTAGCCCCGCGCACATTCGCAGTGGAAACACGTGACCTTTCTGAAGTGCTGTGGGCGTATTTGTGTAGTGTTGGATATGCTGGTGCTAATACCAATATTTGGCACTATCACCATGCACATTCCCAGTGGACACACATGAAGTTTCTTAACTACTGTGGGCGTATTTGTGTAGTGTTGGATATGCTGGTGCTAATACCAATATTTGGCAATAGCACCACGCACATTCCCAGTGGACACGCATGACCTTTCTGAAGTGCTGTGGGCGTATTTGTGTAGTGTTGGATATGCTGGTGCTAATACCAATATTTGGCACTAGCACCACGCACATTCCCAGTGGACACACATGAAGTTTCTGAAGTGCTATGGGCGTATTTGTGAAGTGTTTGATATGCTGGTGCTAATACCAATATTTGGCACTAGCACCACGCACATTCCCAGTGGACACACATGACCTTTCTGAAGTGCTGTGGGCGTATTTGTGTAGTGTTGGATATGCTGGTGCTAATACCAATATTTGGCACTAGCACCACGCACATTCCCAGTGGACACACATGACCTTTCTGAAGTGCTGTGGGCGTATTTGTGTAGTGTTGGACATGATGGTGCTAATAACAATATTTGGCACAAGCCCCGCGCACATTCCCAGTGGACACACATGACCTTTCTGAAGTGCTGTGGGCGTATTTGTGTAGTGTTGGATATGCTGGTGCTAATACTAATATTTGGCACTAACACCACGCACTTTCCCAGTGGACACACATGAAGTTTCTGAAGTGCTTAGGGCGTATTTGTGTAGTGTTGGATATGTTGGTGCTAATACCAATATTTGGCACTAGCACCACGCACATTCCTAGTGGACACACATGAAGTTTCTTAACTACTGTGGGCGTATTAGTGTAGTGTTGGATATGCTGGTGCTAATACCAATATTTGGCACTAGCACCACGCACATTCCCAGTGGACACACATGAAGTTTCTTAACTTCTGTGGGCGTATTTGTGTAGTGTTGGATATGTTGGTGCTAATACCAATATTTGGCACTAGCACCACGCACATTCCCAGTGGACACACATGACCTTTCTTAAGTGCTGTGGGCGTATTTGTGTAGTGTTGGATATGCTGGTGCTAATAACAATATTTGGCACTAGCCCCACGCACATTCCCAGTTGACACACATGAAGTTTCTGAAGTGCTGTGGGCGTATTTGTGTAGTGTTGGATATGTTGGTGCTAATACCAATATTTGGCACTAGCACCACGCACATTCCTAGTGGACACACATGAAGTTTCTTAACTACTGTGGGCGTATTAGTGTAGTGTTGGATATGCTGGTGCTAATACCAATATTTGGCACTAGCACCACGCACATTCCCAGTGGACACACATGAAGTTTCTTAACTTCTGTGGGCGTATTTGTGTAGTGTTGGATATGTTGGTGCTAATACCAATATTTGGCACTAGCACCACGCACATTCACAGTGGACACACATGACCTTTCTGAAGTGCTGTGGGCGTATTTGTGTAGTGTTGGATATGCTGGTGCTAATAACAATATTTGGCACTAGCCCCGCGCACATTCCCAGTTGACACACATGAAGTTTCTGAAGTGCTGTGGGCGTATTTGTGTAGTGTTGGATATGCTGGTGCTAATAACAATATTTGGCACTAGCCCCGCGAACATTCCCAGTGGAAACACATAACCTTTTTGAAGTGCTGTGGGCGTATTTGTGTAGTGTTGGATATGCTGGTGCTAATACCAATATTTTGCACTATCACCACGCACATTCCCAGTGGACACACATGAAGTTTCTGAAGTGCTTAGGGCGTATTTGTGTAGTGTTGGATATGCTGGTGCTAATACCAATATTTGGCACTAGCACCACGCACATTCCTAGTGGACACACATGAAGTTTCTTAACTACTGTGGGCGTATTTGTGTAGTGTTGGATATGCTGGTGCTAATACCAATATTTGGCACTAACACCACGCAAATTCCCAGTGGACACGCATGACCTTTCTGAAGTTCTGTGGGCGTATTTGTGTAGTGTTGGATATGCTGGTGCTAATAACAATATTTGGCACTAGCCCCGCGAACATTCCCAGTGGAAACACATAACCTTTCTGAAGTGCTGTGGGCGTATTTGTGTAGTGTTGGATATGCTGGTGCTAATACCAATATTTTGCACTATCACCACGCACATTCCCAGTGGACACACATGAAGTTTCTGAAGTGCTTAGGGCGTATTTGTGTAGTGTTGGATATGCTGGTGCTAATAACAATATTTGGCACAAGCCCCGCGCACATTCCCAGTTGACACACATGAAGTTTCTGAAGTGCTTAGGGCGTATTTGTGTAGTGTTGGATATGCTGGTGCTAATACCAATATTTGGCACTAGCACCACGCACATTCCTAGTGGACACACATGAAGTTTCTTAACTACTGTGGGCGTATTTGTGTAGTGTTGGATATGCTGGTGCTAATACCAATATTTGGCACTAACACCACGCAAATTCCCAGTGGACACGCATGACCTTTCTGAAGTTCTGTGGGCGTATTTGTGTAGTGTTGGATATGCTGGTGCTAATAACAATATTTGGCACTAGCCCCGCGCACATTCCCAGTGGACACACATGAAGTTTCTGAAGTGCTGTGGGCGTATTTGTGTAGTGTTGGATATGCTGGTGCTAATAACAATATTTGGCACTAGCCCCGCGCACATTCCCAGTGGAAACACGTGACCTTTCTGAAGTGCTGTGGGCGTATTTGTGTAGTGTTGGATATGCTGGTGCTAATACCAATATTTGGCACTATCACCGTGCACATTCCCAGTGGACACACATGAAGTTTCTGAAGTGCTTTGGGCGTATTTGTGTAGTGCTGGATATGTTGGTTCTAATACCAATATTTGGCACTAGCACCACGCACATTCCCAGTGGACACGCATGACCTTTCTGAAGTGCTGTGGGCGTATTTGTGTAGTGTTGGATATGCTGGTTCTAATACCAATATTTGGCACTAGCACCACGCACATTCCCAGTGGACACACATGAAGTTTCTGAAGTGCTGTGGGCGTATTTGTGTAGTGTTGGATATGATGGTGCTAATACCAATATTTGGCACTAGCACCACGCACATTCCCAGTGGACACACATGACCTTTCTGAAGTGCTGTGGGCGTATTTGTGTAGTGTTGGATATGATGGTGCTAATACCAATATTTGGCACTAGCACCACGCACATTCCCAGTGGACACACATGAAGTTTCTGAAGTGCTTAGGGCGTATTTGTGTAGTGTTGGGTATGCTGGTGCTAATACCAATATTTGGCACTAGCACCACGCACATTCCTAGTGGACACACATGAAGTTTCTTAACTACTGTGGGCGTATTTGTGTAGTGTTGGATATGCTGGTGCTAATACCAATATTTGGCACTAACACCACGCAAATTCCCAGTGGACACGCATGACCTTTCTGAAGTTCTGTGGGCGTATTTGTGTAGTGTTGGATATGCTGGTGCTAATAACAATATTTGGCACTAGCCCCGCGCACATTCCCAGTGGACACACATGAAGTTTCTGAAGTGCTGTGGGCGTATTTGTGTAGTGTTGGATATGCTGGTGCTAATAACAATATTTGGCACTAGCCCCGCGCACATTCCCAGTGGAAACACGTGACCTTTCTGAAGTGCTGTGGGCGTATTTGTGTAGTGTTGGATATGCTGGTGCTAATACCAATATTTGGCACTATCACCGTGCACATTCCCAGTGGACACACATGAAGTTTCTGAAGTGCTTTGGGCGTATTTGTGTAGTGCTGGATATGTTGGTTCTAATACCAATATTTGGCACTAGCACCACGCACATTCCAAGTGGACACACATGAAGTTTCTTAACTACTGTGGGCGTATTTGTGTAGTGTTGGATATGCTGGTGCTAATACCAATATTTGGCACTAGCACCACGCACATTCCCAGTGGACACGCATGACCTTTCTGAAGTGCTGTGGGCGTATTTGTGTAGTGTTGGATATGCTGGTGCTAATACCAATATTTGGCACTAGCACCACGCACATTCCCAGTGGACACACATGAAGTTTCTGAAGTGCTGTGGGCGTATTTGTGTAGTGTTGGATATGATGGTGCTAATACCAATATTTGGCACTAGCACCACGCACATTCCCAGTGGACACACATGACCTTTCTGAAGTGCTGTGGGCGTATTTGTGTAGTGTTGGATATGATGGTGCTAATACCAATATTTGGCACTAGCACCACGCACATTCCCAGTGGACACACATGACCTTTCTGAAGTGCTGTGGGCGTATTTGTGTAGTGTTGGATATGATGGTGCTAATAACAATATTTGGCACAAGCCCCGCGCACATTCCCAGTGGACACACATGACCTTTCTGAAGTGCTGTGGGCGTATTTGTGTAGTGTTGGATATGCTGGTGCTAATACTAATATTTGGCACTAACACCACGCACTTTCCCAGTGGACACACATGAAGTTTCTGAAGTGCTGTGGACGTATTTTTGTAGTGTTGGATATGCTGGTGCTAATACCAATATTTGGCACTAGCACCACGCACATTCCCAGTGGACACACATGAAGTTTCTGAAGTGCTGTGGACGTATTTTTGTAGTGTTGGATATGATTGTGCTAATACCAATATTTGGCACTAGCACGGCGCACATTCCCAGTGGACACAAATGAAGTTTCTTATATGCTGTGGGCATATTTGTGTAGTGTTGGATAAGCTGGTGCTAATACCAATATTTGGCACTAGCACCACGCACATTCCCAGTGGACACACATGAAGTTTCTGAAGTGCTGTGGACGTATTTTTCTAGTGTTGGATATGATGGTGCTAATACCAATATTTGGCACTAGCACGGAGCACATTCCCAGTGGACACACATGAAGTTTCTTATATGCTGTGGGCATATTTGTGTAGTGTTGGATAAGCTGGTGCTAATACCAATATTTGGCACTAGCACCACGCAGATTCCCAGTGGACACACATGACCTTTCTGAAGCACTGTGGGCGTATTTTTGTAGTGTTGGATATGCTGGTGCTAATACCAATATTTGGCACTAGCACCACGCACATTCCCAGTGGACACACATGAAGTTTCTGAAGTGCTGTGGGCGTATTTGTGTAGTGTTGGATATGATGGTGCTAATACCAATATTTGGCACTAGCACCACGCACATTCCCAGTGGACACACATGACCTTTCTGAAGTGCTGTGGGCGTATTTGTGTAGTGTTGGATATGATGGTGCTAATACCAATATTTGGCACTAGCACCACGCACATTCCCAGTGGACACACATGACCTTTCTGAAGTGCTGTGGGCGTATTTGTGTAGTGTTGGATATGATGGTGCTAATAACAATATTTGGCACAAGCCCCGCGCACATTCCCAGTGGACACACATGACCTTTCTGAAGTGCTGTGGGCGTATTTGTGTAGTGTTGGATATGCTGGTGCTAATACTAATATTTGGCACTAACACCACGCACTTTCCCAGTGGACACACATGAAGTTTCTGAAGTGCTGTGGACGTATTTTTGTAGTGTTGGATATGCTGGTGCTAATACCAATATTTGGCACTAGCACCACGCACATTCCCAGTGGACACACATGAAGTTTCTGAAGTGCTGTGGACGTATTTTTGTAGTGTTGGATATGATTGTGCTAATACCAATATTTGGCACTAGCACGGCGCACATTCCCAGTGGACACACATGAAGTTTCTTATATGCTGTGGGCATATTTGTGTAGTGTTGGATAAGCTGGTGCTAATACCAATATTTGGCACTAGCACCACGCACATTCCCAGTGGACACACATGAAGTTTCTGAAGTGCTGTGGACGTATTTTTCTAGTGTTGGATATGATGGTGCTAATACCAATATTTGGCACTAGCACGGAGCACATTCCCAGTGGACACACATGAAGTTTCATATATGCTGTGGGCATATTTGTGTAGTGTTGGATAAGCTGGTGCTAATACCAATATTTGGCACTAGCACCACGCAGATTCCCAGTGGACACACATGACCTTTCTGAAGCACTGTGGGCGTATTTTTGTAGTGTTGGATATGCTGGTGCTAATACCAATATTTGGCACTAGCACCACGCACATTCCCAGTGGACACACATGACCTTTCTGAAGTACTTTGGGCGTATTTGTGTAGTGTTGGATATGCTGGTGCTAATACCAATATTTGGCACAAGCACCACGCACATTCCCAGTGGACACACATGACCTTTCTGAAGTGCTGTGGGCGTATTTGTGTAGTGTTGGATATGCTGGTGCTAATACCAATATTTGGCACTAGCACCACGCACATTCCCAGTGGACACACATGACCTTTCTGAATGGCTGTGGGCGTATTTGTGTAATGTTGGATATGCTGGTGCTAATACCAATATTTGGCAATAACACCACGCACATTCCCAGTGGACACACATGACCTTTCTTAAGTGCTGTGGGCGTATTTTTGTAGTGTTGGATATGCTGGTGCTAATACCAATATTTGACAATAGCGCCACGCACATTCTTAGTGGACACACATGAAGTTTCTGAAGTGCTGTGGACGTATTTTTGTAGTGATGGATATGCTGGTGCTAATACCAATATTTGGCACTAGCACCACGCACATTCCCAGTGGACACACATGAAGTTTCTGAAGTGCTGTGGACGTATTTTTGTAGTGTTGGATATGATGGTGCTAATACCAATATTTGGCACTAGCACGGCGCACATTCCCAGTGGACACACATGAAGTCTCTTATATGCTGTGGGCATACTTGTGTAGTGTTGGATAAGCTGGTGCTAATACCAATATTTGGCACTAGCACCACGCAGATTCCCAGTGGACACACATCACCTTTCTCAAGTAATGTGGGCGTATTTGTGTAATGTTGGATATGCTGGTGCTAATACCAATATTTGGCACTAGCACCACGCACATTCCCAGTGGACACACATGACCTTTCTGAAGCACTGTGGGCGTATTTTTGTAGTGTTGGATATGCTGGTGCTAATACCAATATTTGGCACTAGCACCACGCACATTCCCAGTGGACACACATGACCTTTCTGAAGTACTTTGGGCGTATTTGTGTAGTGTTGGATATGCTGGTGCTAATACCAATATTTGGCACTAGCACCACGCACATTCCCAGTGGACACACATGACCTTTCTGAAGTGCTGTGGGCGTATTGGTGTAGTGTTGGATATTCTGATGCTAATACCAATATTTGGCACTAGCACCACGCACATTCCCAGTGGACACACATGACCTTTCTTAAGTACTTTGGGCGTATTTGTGTAGTGTTGGATATGCTGGTGCTAATACCAATATTTGGCACTAGCACCACACAAATTCCCAGTGGACACACATGACCTTTCTTAAGATCTGTGGGCGTATTTGTGTAGTGCTGGATATGCTGGTGCTAATACCAATATTTGGCAATAGCACCACGCACATTCCCAGTGGACACACATGACCTTACTGAAGTGCTGTGGGCGTATTTGTGTAGTGTTTGATATGCTTGTGCTAATACCAATATTTGGCACTAGCACCACGCACATTCCCAGTGGACACACATGACCTTTCTAAAGTACTTTGGGCGTATTTGTGTAGTGTTGGATATGCTGGTGCTAATACCAATATTTGGCACTAGCACCACGCACATTCCCAGTGGACACACATGACCTTTCTGAAGTGCTGTGGGCGTATTTTTGTAGTGTTGGATATGCTGGTGCTAATACCAATATTTGGCACTAGCACCACGCACATTCCCAGTGGACACACATGACCTTTCTGAAGTACTTTGGGCGTATTTGTGTAGTGTTGGATATGCTGGTGCTAATACCAATATTTGGCACTAGCACCACGCACATTCCCAGTGGACACACATGAAGTTTCTGAAGTGCTGTGGACGTATTTGTGTAGTGTTGGATATGATTGTGCTAATACCAATATTTGGCACTAGCACGGCGCACATTCCCAGTGGACACACATGAAGTTTCTTATATGCTGTGGGCATATTTGTGTAGTGTTGGATAAGCTGGTGCTAATACCAATATTTGGCACTAGCACCACGCACATTCCCAGTGGACACACATGAAGTTTCTGAAGTGCTGTGGACGTATTTTTCTAGTGTTGGATATGATGGTGCTAATACCAATATTTGGCACTAGCACGGAGCACATTCCCAGTGGACACACATGAAGTTTCTTATATGCTGTGGGCATATTTGTGTAGTGTTGGATAAGCTGGTGCTAATATCAATATTTGGCACTAGCACCACGCAGATTCCCAGTGGACACACATGACCTTTCTGAATGGCTGTGGGCGTATTTGTGTAATGTTGGATATGCTGGTGCTAATACCAATATTTGGCAATAACACCACGCACATTCCCAGTGGACACACATGACCTTTCTTAAGTGCTGTGGGCGTATTTTTGTAGTGTTGGATATGCTGGTGCTAATACCAATATTTGACAATAGCGCCACGCACATTCTTAGTGGACACACATGAAGTTTCTGAAGTGCTGTGGACGTATTTTTGTAGTGATGGATATGCTGGTGCTAATACCAATATTTGGCACTAGCACCACGCACATTCCCAGTGGACACACATGAAGTTTCTGAAGTGCTGTGGACGTATTTTTGTAGTGTTGGATATGATGGTGCTAATACCAATATTTGGCACTAGCACGGCGCACATTCCCAGTGGACACACATGAAGTCTCTTATATGCTGTGGGCATACTTGTGTAGTGTTGGATAAGCTGGTGCTAATACCAATATTTGGCACTAGCACCACGCAGATTCCCAGTGGACACACATCACCTTTCTCAAGTAATGTGGGCGTATTTGTGTAATGTTGGATATGCTGGTGCTAATACCAATATTTGGCACTAGCACCACGCACATTCCCAGTGGACACACATGACCTTTCTGAAGCACTGTGGGCGTATTTTTGTAGTGTTGGATATGCTGGTGCTAATACCAATATTTGGCACTAGCACCACGCACATTCCCAGTGGACACACATGACCTTTCTGAAGTACTTTGGGCGTATTTGTGTAGTGTTGGATATGCTGGTGCTAATACCAATATTTGGCACTAGCACCACGCACATTCCCAGTGGACACACATGACCTTTCTGAAGTGCTGTGGGCGTATTTGTGTAGTGTTGGATATTCTGATGCTAATACCAATATTTGGCACTAGCACCACGCACATTCCCAGTGGACACACATGACCTTTCTTAAGTACTTTGGGCGTATTTGTGTAGTGTTGGATATGCTGGTGCTAATACCAATATTTGGCACTAGCACCACACAAATTCCCAGTGGACACACATGACCTTTCTTAAGATCTGTGGGCGTATTTGTGTAGTGCTGGATATGCTGGTGCTAATACCAATATTTGGCAATAGCACCACGCACATTCCCAGTGGACACACATGACCTTACTGAAGTGCTGTGGGCGTATTTGTGTAGTGTTTGATATGCTTGTGCTAATACCAATATTTGGCACTAGCACCACGCACATTCCCAGTGGACACACATGACCTTTCTAAAGTACTTTGGGCGTATTTGTGTAGTGTTGGATATGCTGGTGCTAATACCAATATTTGGCACTAGCACCACGCACATTCCCAGTGGACACACATGACCTTTCTGAAGTGCTGTGGGCGTATTTTTGTAGTGTTGGATATGCTGGTGCTAATACCAATATTTGGCACTAGCACCACGCACATTCCCAGTGGACACACATGACCTTTCTGAAGTACTTTGGGCGTATTTGTGTAGTGTTGGATATGCTGGTGCTAATACCAATATTTGGCACTAGCACCACGCACATTCCCAGTGGACACACATGAAGTTTCTGAAGTGCTGTGGACGTATTTGTGTAGTGTTGGATATGATTGTGCTAATACCAATATTTGGCACTAGCACGGCGCACATTCCCAGTGGACACACATGAAGTTTCTTATATGCTGTGGGCATATTTGTGTAGTGTTGGATAAGCTGGTGCTAATACCAATATTTGGCACTAGCACCACGCACATTCCCAGTGGACACACATGAAGTTTCTGAAGTGCTGTGGACGTATTTTTCTAGTGTTGGATATGATGGTGCTAATACCAATATTTGGCACTAGCACGGAGCACATTCCCAGTGGACACACATGAAGTTTCTTATATGCTGTGGGCATATTTGTGTAGTGTTGGATAAGCTGGTGCTAATATCAATATTTGGCACTAGCACCACGCAGATTCCCAGTGGACACACATGACCTTTCTGAAGCACTGTGGGCGTATTTTTGTAGTGTTGGATATGCTGGTGCTAATACCAATATTTGGCACTAGCACCACGCACATTCCCAGTGGACACACATGACCTTTCTGAAGTACTTTGGGCGTATTTGTGTAGTGTTGGATATGCTGGTGCTAATACCAATATTTGGCACTAGCACCACGCACATTCCCAGTGGACACACATGACCTTTCTGAAGTGCTGTGGGCGTATTTGTGTAGTGTTGGATATGCTGGTGCTAATACCAATATTTGGCACTAGCACCACGCACATTCCCAGTGGACACACATGACCTTTCTGAATGGCTGTGGGCGTATTTGTGTAATGTTGGATATGCTGGTGCTAATACCAATATTTGGCAATAACACCACGCACATTCCCAGTGGACACACATGACCTTTCTTAAGTGCTGTGGGCGTATTTTTGTAGTGTTGGATATGCTGGTGCTAATACCAATATTTGACAATAGCGCCACGCACATTCTTAGTGGACACACATGAAGTTTCTGAAGTGCTGTGGACGTATTTTTGTATTGATGGATATGCTGGTGCTAATACCAATATTTGGCACTAGCACCACGCACATTCCCAGTGGACACACATGAAGTTTCTGAAGTGCTGTGGACGTATTTTTGTAGTGTTGGATATGATGGTGCTAATACCAATATTTGGCACTAGCACGGCGCACATTCCCAGTGGACACACATGAAGTTTCTTATATGCTGTGGGCATACTTGTGTAGTGTTGGATAAGCTGGTGCTAATACCAATATTTGGCACTAGCACCACGCAGATTCCCAGTGGACACACATCACCTTTCTGAAGTAATGTGGGCGTATTTGTGTAATGTTGGATATGCTGGTGCTAATACCAATATTTGGCACTAGCACCACGCACATTCCCAGTGGTCACACATGACCTTTCTGAAGCACTGTGGGCGTATTTTTGTAGTGTTGGATATGCTGGTGCTAATACCAATATTTGGCACTAGCACCACGCACATTCCCAGTGGACACACATGACCTTTCTGAAGTGCTGTGGGCGTATTTGTGTAGTGTTGGATATTCTGATGCTAATACCAATATTTGGCACTAGCACCACGCACATTCCCAGTGGACACACATGACCTTTCTGAAGTACTTTGGGCGTATTTGTGTAGTGTTGGATATGCTGGTGCTAATACCAATATTTGGCACTAGCACCACACAAATTCCCAGTGGACACACATGACCTTTCTTAAGATCTGTGGGCGTATTTGTGTAGTGCTGGATATGCTGGTGCTAATACCAATATTTGGCAATAGCACCACG
Organism: Halisarca cf. caerulea; assembly: GCA_963170055.1. NCBI lineage: Eukaryota > Metazoa > Porifera > Demospongiae > Chondrillida > Halisarcidae > Halisarca > Halisarca cf. caerulea. The sequence goes on along the minus strand of CAUJGJ010000078.1, from coordinate 59,586 downwards.
CACATTCCCAGTGGACACACATGACCTTACTGAAGTGCTGTGGGCGTATTTGTGTAGTGTTTGATATGCTTGTGCTAATACCAATATTTGGCACTAGCACCACGCACATTCCCAGTGGACACACATGACCTTTCTAAAGTACTTTGGGCGTATTTGTGTAGTGTTGGATATGCTGGTGCAAATACCAATATTTGGCACTAGCACCACGCACATTCCCAGTGGACACACATGACCTTTCTGAAGTGCTGTGGGCGTATTTTTGTAGTGTTGGATATGCTGGTGCTAATACCAATATTTGGCACTAGCACCACGCACATTCCCAGTGGACACACATGACCTTTCTGAAGTACTTTGGGCGTATTTGTGTAGTGTTGGATATGCTGGTGCTAATACCAATATTTGGCACTAGCACCACGCACATTCCCAGTGGACACACATGACCTTTCTGAAGTGCTGTGGGCGTATTTGTGTAGTGTTGGATATGCTGGTGCTAATACCAATATTTGGCACTAGCACCACGCACATTCCCAGTGGACACACATGACCTTTCTGAATGGCTGTGGGCGTATTTGTGTAATGTTGGATATGCTGGTGCTAATACCAATATTTGGCAATAACACCACGCACATTCCCAGTGGACACACATGACCTTTCTTAAGTGCTGTGGGCGTATTTTTGTAGTGTTGGATATGCTGGTGCTAATACCAATATTTGACACTAGCGCCACGCACATTCCCAGTGGACACACATGAAGTTTCTGAAGTGCTGTGGACGTATTTTTATAGTGATGGATATGCTGGTGCTAATACCAATATTTGGCACTAGCACCACGCACATTCCCAGTGGACACACATGAAGTTTCTGAAGTGCTGTGGACGTATTTTTGTAGTGTTGGATATGATGGTGCTAATACCAATATTTGACACTAGCACGGCGCACATTCCCAGTGGACACACATGAAGTTTCTTATATGCTGTGGGCATACTTGTGTAGTGTTGGATAAGCTGGTGCTAATACCAATATTTGGCACTAGCACCACGCAGATTCCCAGTGGACACACATCACCTTTCTGAAGTAATGTGGGCGTATTTGTGTAATGTTGGATATGCTGGTGCTAATACCAATATTTGGCACTAGCACCACGCACATTCCCAGTGGACACACATGACCTTTCTGAAGAGCTGTGGGCGTATTTTTGTAGTGTTGGATATGCTGGTGCTAATACCAATATTTGGCACTAGCACCACGCACATTCCCAGTGGACACACATGACCTTTCTGAAGTACTTTGGGCGTATTTGTGTAGTGTTGGATATGCTGATGCTAATACCAATATTTGGCACTAGCACCACGCACATTCCCAGTGGACACACATGACCTTTCTGAAGTGCTGTGGGCGTATTTGTGTAGTGTTGGATATTCTGATGCTAATACCAATATTTGGCACTAGCACCACGCACATTCCCAGTGGACACACATGACCTTTCTTAAGTGCTGTGGGCGTATTTTTGTAGTGTTGGATATGCTGGTGCTAATACCAATATTTGACAATAGCGCCACGCACATTCTTAGTGGACACACATGAAGTTTCTGAAGTGCTGTGGACGTATTTTTGTAGTGATGGATATGCTGGTGCTAATACCAATATTTGGCACTAGCACCACGCACATTCCCAGTGGACACACATGAAGTTTCTGAAGTGCTGTGGACGTATTTTTGTAGTGTTGGATATGATGGTGCTAATACCAATATTTGGAACTAGCACGGCGCACATTCCCAGTGGACACACATGAAGTTTCTTATATGCTGTGGGCATACTTGTGTAGTGTTGGATAAGCTGGTGCTAATACCAATATTTGGCACTAGCACCACGCAGATTCCCAGTGGACACACATCACCTTTCTGAAGTAATGTGGGCGTATTTGTGTAGTGTTGGATATGCTGGTGCTAATACCAATATTTGGCACTAGCACCACGCACATTCCCAGTGGACACACATGACCTTTCTTAAGTGCTGTGGGCGTATTTTTGTAGTGTTGGATATGCTGGTGCTAATACCAATATTTGGCACTAGCACCACGCACATTCCCAGTGGACACACATGACCTTTCTGAAGTACTTTGGGCGTATTTGTGTAGTGTTGGATATGCTGATGCTAATACCAATATTTGGCACTAGCACCACGCACATTCCCAGTGGACACACATGACCTTTCTGAAGTGCTGTGGGCGTATTTGTGTAGTGTTGGATATTCTGATGCTAATACCAATATTTGGCACTAGCACCACGCACATTCCCAGTGGACACACATGACCTTTCTTAAGTGCTGTGGGCGTATTTTTGTAGTGTTGGATATGCTGGTGCTAATACCAATATTTGACAATAGCGCCACGCACATTCTTAGTGGACACACATGAAGTTTCTGAAGTGCTGTGGACGTATTTTTGTAGTGTTGGATATGCTGGTGCTAATACCAATATTTGGCACTAGCACCACGCACATTCCCAGTGGACACACATGAAGTTTCTGAAGTGCTGTGGACGTATTTTCGTAGTGTTGGATATGATGGTGCTAATACTAATATTTGGCACTAGCACGGCGCACATTCCCAGTGGACACACATGAAGTTTCTTATATGCTGTGGGCATACTTGTGTAGTGTTGGATAAGCTGGTGCTATTATCATAGGCGTAGGAACAGGGGCGTTTGGGGCGACTTTGGACGCTCCACTTTTTGGAGAAACTTCAAAAAACTATTTCAGCTTCCTTCAAGTTCCATGGCCAGCTGATGAAGTGGAAGTTAGGATACTGTATACATAAATATAATAATATGTCTTTTATATATATATATATACACCTATTAGTTTAAAATAAGTTAGAAAGATTCATGGTTATTTTTCAAGGCAAACCGTTCAGCCCAGGAATGAATGCAGCAAAATCGAAGTTCTCCGCCCAAAGTCGCCATTTTAGTTCACTTGCAACACGTGATTGCGACCTCGTGGTGTAGTAAAAATGTCGTCTGGTTTGCTGAGATATTTTACTGTGCGCTCAAAGACAGCAGCATCAACCACTGCCTCAACTACCTCTGTACTGACTGTGCATCAACACTGTTCGACTAGTGGAACAACTCTCTCGACTGTTTCAACAACGACAACCGTTGCAGCTGACTCGACTAACTTTTTGCTGGCACCTCAACTCCGCCCGAATGATGAAATTTCTTCCCCGATTGTTTCCTGTGTTTCTTCTATAGTTAGCCCGATCACATCTCCTGCTCAACTGAGTTCCACCAGTGAATCAAACGCCAGTTTTTCTGCCTGCTCTATCACTTCTACTAGCGAAAAAAGGTTAGTTCCTGATAATCCCCACCAGCCACGGAATTTTAAGTTTCCAAAGCGGAAATTTGGCCAAACTACTATCGTAGAACGTTCCTTTCAAGCATCGTGGTTTGATCTGTGGCCTTGGCTGCATTATGATGAACAACAAGATGCGGTTTTTTGTCATATTTGTCTGAGGGCCAAAGAAGAGAAGAAAATTGTCTGGTCTCACAATGCTGAAGCAGCTTTCTTGACAAAAGGTTTTACAAACTGGAAAGATGCCCGGGCAAAGTTTGACAAGCACAACTTGAGTAGTTGCCATAAAGAAGCACATTTGAAAGTAGTTGAGCTACCTGTTGCTACCAAGGATATCGGGGAAAGCTTGTCCAATCAACTCCATCGTGACAGGTTGGAGCGGCGCCATTGTTTTCTCAAGCTTGTTTCAAATTGTCGATTCCTAGCACGCCAAGGCCTCCCTTTACGTGGCCATGATGAGAGCAGTTCTAATTTTCACCAGCTGCTTCTACTCAGGGGAGAAGACAATAAACAGGTAGCTAGTTGGATCCAGAAGAAATCAGACAAGTACATGTCCCCTGTAGTTCAAAATGAAATGTTGCAGGTCATGGCATTGAAGGTATTACGTATCATCATTTCTGCCATACAGGCTGCCCCTTTTATCACAATAATGGTTGATGAGACAACCGATATAGCCAACAAGGAACAGCTTGTCATGTGTTTAAGATGGGTGGATGATAATTTTGAAACACACGAGGACTTCATAGGGCTACATGAGCTTCCATCAACGTCAGCAGACACCATTTTACACACTGTACAAGATATGATGCTTAGGCTCAATCTCAGTTTCAAGAAAGTAAGAGGACAATGTTATGACGGAGCAGCAAGCATGTCAGGGCATAGAGAAGGAGTAGCTAAGAAAATTTGTGATAAGGAACCAAGAGCATTGTATACACACTGCTATGGTCACTCGCTAAATTTGGCAGTTGCGGATACTGTCAAGCAGTGTAAAGTACTTGGCAAAGCATTTGATATTGTGTATGAAATCACCAAACTTATTAAGAAATCACCACGTAGAGAAGCAGCCTTGGAAAAAATAAAAGAGGCAGTAGGTTCAGTTGCCCCAGGTGTACGTATCCTGTGCCCAACGCGGTGGACAGTACGTGCAGATACTTTGAACAGAATTCTCGTTAACTATGAATTTCTTCAGACATTGTGGGAAGAATCATTAGATAGTGTTCGGGAACCTGAGATGAGAAGTAGAATCACTGGTGTGTCAATTTCCATGCAATCATTTGACTTTTACTTCAGTATAACAATTGGGGAAATGTTGTTGCGTCACAGTGACAACCTCAGTCGTACCCTACAACTGTCAACCATATCAGCAGCTGAGGGTCAGAGCGTGGCAAGTCTAACTCTCCGGTCACTGGAAACCTTGCGAAATGAAGATGCTTTTGTGCTTTTCTGGACTAACACTAAGCGGAAAGCAAAAGATTTAGGAGTTAGCGACCCTGTACTCCCTCGAAAAAGAAGGGTTCCCAGAGACAGAGAGATTGGAACAGGTGAAAATGCTTTTGCGGAATGTGTAGAAGACCATTACCGGAGAGTGTACTATGAAGCACTAGACCTCATTGTCAATTGCATCACTTCACGGTTTCAGCAGGAAGGATACAAGATATACAGCAACCTGGAAAACCTTCTATTGAAATCTGCAAGGAAGGTTGATTTTCAAGAAGAGCTTGACTTTGTATGTTCCTTCTATGAAGAAGATTTTAACAAGGAACAATTACAGCTACAGTTGAACATCCTCCCTAGTGCCCTGTCTGGTAATGTAGAGAATAATTTTCATTCAATTTTAGCATCCTACCGAAAGCTCTCTTCAGCTAAGCAGCTCCTAATGTCACAAATTTCAATCCTTTTACATTTAATTTTAGTAATGCCAGCTACTAATGCAGTTAGTGAACGTTCATTCAGTGCTCTCAGGAGAGTGAAGACTTATTTGAGATCAACAATGACTGAAAAACGACTAAACAATGTCATGATTTTACATGTGCACAAAGACTACACTGATGAACTGTCATTGGTAGAAGTAGCAAATGATTTTATTCAAGGTTCTGATCATAGGAAAAATTATTTTGGTAAATTTGTACATGGCGATTAAATGTTTTCTTCATATTTATTTGAATTTGTAACATCTTACAATATTGAGTTACATGTTAGTTTCATCGCGATCGAAGAATGCATGATCAAAGTCATTGACAAATTTTGCATTGTAGGTCTTGACCTTGTAGATGTTGGCCTCCCCACTTACAATTCCCTTCCTACGCCCCTGTAATACCAATATTTGGCACTAGCACCACGCAGATTCCCAGTGGACACACATGACCTTTCTCAAGTAATGTGGGCGTATTTGTGTAATGTTGGATATGCTGGTGCTAATACCAATATTTGGCACTAGCACCACGCACATTCCCAGTGGACACACATGACCTTTCTGAAGCACTGTGGGCGTATTTTTGTAGTGTTGGATATGCTGGTGCTAATACCAATATTTGGCACTAGCACCACGCACATTCCCAGTGGACACACATGACCTTTCTGAAGTACTTTGGGCGTATTTGTGTAGTGTTGGATATGCTGGTGCTAATACCAATATTTGGCACTAGCACCACGCACATTCCCAGTGGACACACATGACCTTTCTGAAGTGCTGTGGGCGTATTTGTGTAGTGTTGGATATTCTGATGCTAATACCAATATTTGGCACTAGCACCACGCACATTCCCAGTGGACACACATGACCTTTCTGAAGTACTTTGGGCGTATTTGTGTAGTGTTGGATATGCTGGTGCTAATACCAATATTTGGCACTAGCACCACACAAATTCCCAGTGGACACACATGACCTTTCTTAAGATCTGTGGGCGTATTTGTGTAGTGCTGGATATGCTGGTGCTAATACCAATATTTGGCAATAGCACCACGCACATTCCCAGTGGACACACATGACCTTACTGAAGTGTTGTGGGCGTATTTGTGTAGTGTTTGATATGCTTGTGCTAATACCAATATTTGGCACTAGCACCACGCACATTCCCAGTGGACACACATGACCTTTCTGAAGTGCTGTGGGCGTATTTTTGTAGTGTTGGATATGCTGGTGCTAATACCAATATTTGGCACTAGCACCACGCACATTCCCAGTGGACACACATGACCTTTCTGAAGTACTTTGGGCGTATTTGTGTAGTGTTGGATATGCTGGTGCTAATACCAATATTTGGCACTAGCACCACGCACATTCCCAGTGGACACACATGACCTTTCTGAAGTGCTGTGGGCGTATTTGTGTAGTGTTGGATATGCTGGTGCTAATACCAATATTTGGCACTAGCACCACGCACATTCCCAGTGGACACACATGACCTTTCTGAATGGCTGTGGGCGTATTTGTGTAATGTTGGATATGCTGGTGCTAATACCAATATTTGGCAATAACACCACGCACATTCCCAGTGGACACACATGACCTTTCTTAAGTGCTGTGGGCGTATTTTTGTAGTGTTGGATATGCTGGTGCTAATACCAATATTTGACACTAGCGCCACGCACATTCCCAGTGGACACACATGAAGTTTCTGAAGTGCTGTGGACGTATTTTTATAGTGATGGATATGCTGGTGCTAATACCAATATTTGGCACTAGCACCACGCACATTCCCAGTGGACACACATGAAGTTTCTGAAGTGCTGTGGACGTATTTTTGTAGTGTTGGATATGATGGTGCTAATACCAATATTTGGCACTAGCACGGCGCACATTCCCAGTGGACACACATGAAGTTTCTTATATGCTGTGGGCATACTTGTGTAGTGTTGGATAAGCTGGTGCTAATACCAATATTTGGCACTAGCACCACGCAGATTCCCAGTGGACACACATCACCTTTCTGAAGTAATGTGGGCGTATTTGTGTAATGTTGGATATGCTGGTGCTAATACCAATATTTGGCACTAGCACCACGCACATTCCCAGTGGACACACATGACCTTTCTGAAGTGCTGTGGGCGTATTTTTGTAGTGTTGGATATGCTGGTGCTAATACCAATATTTGGCACTAGCACCACGCACATTCCCAGTGGACACACATGACCTTTCTGAAGTACTTTGGGCGTATTTGTGTAGTGTTGGATATGCTGGTGCTAATACCAATATTTGGCACTAGCACCACGCACATTCCCAGTGGACACACATGACCTTTCTGAAGTGCTGTGGGCGTATTTGTGTAGTGTTGGATATTCTGATGCTAATACCAATATTTGGCACTAGCACCACGCACATTCCCAGTGGACACACATGACCTTTCTGAAGTGCTTTGGGCGTATTTGTGTAGTGTTGGATATGCTGGTGCTAATACCAATATTTGGCACTAGCACCACACAAATTCCCAGTGGACACACATGACCTTTCTTAAGTGCTGTGGGCGTATTTGTGTAGTGCTGGATATGCTGGTGCTAATACCAATATTTGGCACTAGCACCACGCACATTCCCAGTGGACACACATGACCTTACTGAAGTGCTGTGGGCGTATTTGTGTAGTGTTTGATATGCTTGTGCTAATACCAATATTTGGCACTAGCACCACGCACATTCCCAGTGGACACACATGACCTTTCTAAAGTACTTTGGGCGTATTTGTGTAGTGTTGGATATGCTGGTGCTAATACCAATATTTGGCACTAGCACCACGCACATTCCCAGTGGACACACATGACCTTTCTGAAGTTCTGTGGGCGTATTTGTGTAGTGTTGGATATTCTGATGCTAATACCAATATTTGGCACTAGCACCACGCACATTCCCAGTGGACACACATGACCTTTCTGAAGTGCTTTGGGCGTATTTGTGTAGTGTTGGATATGCTGGTGCTAATACCAATATTTGGCACTAGCACCACACAAATTCCCAGTGGACACACATGACCTTTCTTAAGTGCTGTGGGCGTATTTGTGTAGTGCTGGATATGCTGGTGCTAATACCAATATTTGGCACTAGCACCACTCACATTCCCAGTGGACACACATGACCTTACTGAAGTGCTGTGGGCGTATTTGTGTAGTGTTTCATATGCTGGTGCTAATACCAATATTTGGCACTAGCACCACGCACATTCCCAGTGGACACACATGACCTTTCTGAAGTGCTGTGGGCGTATTTGTGTAGTGTTGGATATGCTGGTGCTAATACTAATATTTGGCACTAGCACCACATAAATTCCCAGTGGACACACATGACCTTTCTTAAGTGCTGTGGGCGTATTTGTGTAGTGCTGGATATGCTGGTGCTAATACCAATATTTGGCACTAGCACCACGCACATTCCCAGTGGACACACATGACCTTTCTGAAGTGCTGTGGGCGTATTTGTGTAGTGTTGGATATGCTGGTGTTAATACCAATATTTGGCACTAGCACCACGCACATTCCCAGTGGACACACATGACCTTTCTGAAGTGCTATGGGCGTATTTGTGTAGTGTTGGATATGCTGGTGCTAATACCAATATTTGGCAATAGCACCACGCACATTCCCAGTGGACACACATGAAGTTTCTGAAGTGCTGTGGGCGTATTTGTATTAGCACCAGCATATCCAACACTACACAAATACGCCCACAGCACTTAAGAAACTTCATGAGTGTCCACTGGGAATGTGCGTGTTGAAAGTGCCAAATATTGGTATTAGCACCAGCATATCCAACACTACTCAAATACGCCCACAGTAGTTAAGAAACTTCATGTGTGTCCACTGGGAATGTGCTTGGTGCAAGTGCCAAATATTGGTATTAGCACCAGCATATCCAACACTACACAAATACGCCCACAGCACTTCAGAAACTTCTTGTGTGTCCACTGGGAATGTGCGCGGTGCTAGTGCCAAATATTGGTATTAGCACCAGCATATCCAACACTACACAAATACGCCCACAGCACTTCAGAAACTTCATGTGTGTCCACTGGGAATGTGCGTGGTGCAAGTGCCAAATATTGGTATTAGCAACAGCATATCCAACACTACACAAATACGCCCACAGCACTTCAGAAACTTCATGTGTGTCCACTGGGAATGTGCGCGGCGCAAGTGCGAAATATTGTATTAGCACCAGCATATCCAACACTACACAAATACGCCCACAGCACTTCAGAAACTTCATGTGTGTCCACTGGGAATGTGCGCGGTGCAAATGCCAAATATTGGTATTAGCACCAGCATATCATACACTACACAAATACGCCCACAGCACTTCAGTAAGGTCATGTGTGTCCACTGGGAATGTGCGTGGTGCTAGTGCCAAATATTGGTAATAGCACCAGCATATCCAACACTACACAAATACGCCCACAGCACTTCACAAAGGTCGTGTGTGACCACTGGGAATGTGCGCGGTGCTGGTGCCAAATATTGGTATTAGCACCAGCATATCCAACACTACACAAATACGCCCACAGCATATAAGAATGGTCATGTGTGTCCACTGGGAATGTGCGCGGTGCTACTGCCAAATATTGGTATTACCACCAGCATATCCAACACTACACAAATACGCCCACAGCATACAAGAAACTTCATGTGTGTCCACTGGGAATGTGCGCCGTGCTAGTGCCAAATATTGGTATTAGCACCAGCATATCCAACACTACACAATTACATCCACAGCACTTCAGAAACTTCATGTGTGTCCACTGGGAATGTGCGTGGTGCTAGTGTCAAATATTGGTATTAGCACCAGCATATCCAACACTACACAAATACGCCCACATCACTTCAGAAACTTCATGTGTGTCCACTGTGAATGTGCGTGGTGCTAGTGCCAAATATTGGTATTAGCACCAGCATAACCAAAACTACACAAATACGCCCACAGTAGTTAAGAAACTTCATGTGTGTCCACTGGGAATGTGCGCGGTGCAAGTGCCAAATATTGGTATTAGCACCAGCATATCCAACACTACACAAATACGCCCACAGCACTTCAGAAACTTCATGTGTGTCCACTGGGAATGTGAGCGGTGCAAGTGCCAAATATTGGTATTAGCACCAGCATATCCAACACTACACAAATACGCCCACAGCACTTCAGAAACTTCATGTGTGTCCACTGGGAATGTGCGTGGTGCTAGTGCCAAATATTGGTATTAGCACCAGCATATCCAACACTACACAAATACGCCCACAGCACTTCAGAAACTTCATGTGTGTCCACTGGGAATGTGCGTGGTGCTAGTGCCAAATATTGGTATTAGCACCAGCATATCCAACACTACACAAATACGCCCACAGTAGTTAAGAAACTTCATGTGTGTCCACTGGGAATGTGCTTGGTGCAAGTGCCAAATATTGGTATTAGCACCAGCATATCCAACACTACACAAATACGCCCACAGCACTTCAGAAACTTCTTGTGTGTCCACTGGGAATGTGCGCGGTGCTAGTGCCAAATATTGGTATTAGCACCAGCATATCCAACACTACACAAATACGCCCACAGCACTTCAGAAACTTCATGTGTGTCCACTGGGAATGTGCGTGGTGCAAGTGCCAAATATTGGTATTAGCAACAGCATATCCAACACTACACAAATACGCCCACAGCACTTCAGAAACTTCATGTGTGTCCACTGGGAATGTGCGCGGCGCAAGTGCGAAATATTGGTATTAGCACCAGCATATCCAACACTACACAAATACGCCCACAGCACTTCAGAAACTTCATGTGTGTCCACTTGGAATGTGCGCGGTGCAAATGCCAAATATTGGTATTAGCACCAGCATATCATACACTACACAAATACGCCCACAGCACTTCAGTAAGGTCATGTGTGTCCACTGGGAATGTGCGTGGTGCTAGTGCCAAATATTGGTATTAGCACCAGCATATCCAACACTACACAAATACGCCCACAGCACTTCACAAAGGTTGTGTGTGTCCACTGGGAATGTGCGCGGTGCTGGTGCCAAATATTGGTATTAGCACCAGCATATCCAACACTACACAAATACGCCCACAGCATATAAGAAAGGTCATGTGTGTCCACTGGGAATGTGCGCGGTGCTACTGCCAAATATTGGTATTACCACCAGCATATCCAACACTACACAAATACGCCCACAGCATACAAGAAACTTCATGTGTGTCCACTGGGAATGTGCGCCGTGCTAGTGCCAAATATTGGTATTAGCACCAGCATATCCAACACTACACAATTACATCCACAGCACTTCAGAAACTTCATGTGTGTCCACTGGGAATGTGCGTGGTGCTAGTGTCAAATATTGGTATTAGCACCAGCATATCCAACACTACACAAATACGCCCACATCACTTCAGAAACTTCATGTGTGTCCACTGGGAATGTGCGTGGTGCTAGTGCCAAATATTGGTATTAGCACCAGCATAACCAAAACTACACAAATACGCCCACAGTAGTTAAGAAACTTCATGTGTGTCCACTGGGAATGTGCGCGGTGCAAGTGCCAAATATTGGTATTAGCACCAGCATATCCAACACTACACAAATACGCCCACAGCACTTCAGAAACTTCATGTGTGTCCACTGGGAATGTGAGCGGTGCAAGTGCCAAATATTGGTATTAGCACCAGCATATCCAACACTACACAAATACGCCCACAGCACTTCAGAAACTTCATGTGTGTCCACTGGGAATGTGCGTGGTGCTAGTGCCAAATATTGGTATTAGCACCAGTATATCCAACACTACACAAATACGCCCACAGCACTTCAGAAACTTCATGTGTGTCCACTGGGAATGTGCGTGGTGCTAGTGCCAAATATTGGTATTAGCACCAGCATATCCAGCACTACACAAATACGCCCACAGCACTTCAGAAACTTCATGTGTGTCCACTGGGAATGTGCGCGGTGCTAGTGCCAAATATTGGTATTAGCACCAGCATATCCAACACTACACAAATACGCCCACAGCACTTCAGAAACTTCATGTGTGTCCACTGGGAATGTGAGCGGTGCTAGTGCCAAATATTGGTATTAGCACCAGCATATCCAACACTACACAAATACGTCCACAGCACTTCAGAAACTTCATGTGTGTCCACTGGGAATGTGCGTGGTGCTAGTGCCAAATATTGGTATTAGCACCAGCATATCCAACACTACGCAAATACGCCCACAGCACTTCAGAAACTTCATGTGTGTCCACTGGGAATGTGCGTGGTGCTAGTGCCAAATATTGGTATTAGCAACAGCATATCCAACAATACACAAATACGCCCACAGCACTTAAGAAACTTCATGTGTGTCCACTGGGAATGTACGCGGTGCAAGTGCCAAATATTGGTATTAGCTCCAGCATATCCAACACTACACAAATACGCCCACAGCATATAAGAAAGGTCATGTGTGTCCACTGGGAATGTGCGTCGTGCTACTGCCAAATATTGGTATTACTTCCAGCATATCCAACACTACACAAATACGCCCACAGCATATAAGAAACTTCATGTGTGTCCACTGGGAATGTGCGCCGTGCTAGTGCCAAATATTGGTATTAGCAACAGCATATCCAACACTACACAATTACGTCCACAGAACTTCAGAAACTTCATGTGTGTCCACTGGGAATGTGCGTGGTGCTAGTGTCAAATATTGGTATTAGCACCAGCATATCCAACACTGCACAAATACGCCCACATCACTTCAGAAACTTCATGTGTGTCCACTGTGAATGTGCGTGGTGCTAGTGCCAAATATTGGTATTAGCACCAGCATATCCAACACTACACAAATACGCCCAAAGCATATAAGAAATTTCATGTGTGTCCACTGGGAATGTGCGTGGTGCTAGTGCCCAATATTGGTATTAGCACCAGCATATCCAACACTACACAAATACGCCCACAGCACTTCACAAAGGTCGTGTGTGTCCACTGGGAATGTGCGCGGTGCTGGTGCCAAATATTGGTATTAGCACCAGCATATCCAACTCTACACAAATACGCCCACAGCATATAAGAAAGGTCATGTGTGCCCACTGGGAATGTGCGCGGTGCTACTGCCAAATATTGGTATTAGCACCAGCATATCCAACACTACACAAATACGCCCACAGCATATAAGAAACTTCATGTGTGTCCACTGGGAATGTGCGCGGTGCTAGTGCCAAATATTGGTATTAGCACCAGCATATCCAACACTACACAAATACGTCCACAGCACTTCAGAAACTTCATGTGTGTCCACTGGGAATGTGCGTGGTGCTAGTGTCAAATATTGGTATTAGCACCAGCATATCCGACACTACACAAATACGCCCACATCAGTTAAGAAACTTCATGTGTGTTCACTGGGAATGTGCGTGGTGCTAGTGCCAAATACTTATATTAGCACCAGCATATCCAACACTACACAAATAAGCCCGCAGATCTTCAGAAACTTCATATGTGTCCACTGGGAATGTGCGCGGCGCTAGTTCCAAATATTGGTATTTGCACCAGCATATCCAACACTACACAAATATGCCCACAGCACTTCAGAAACTTCATGTGTGTCCACTGGGAATGTGCGCGGTGTTAGTGCCAAATATTGGAATTAGCACCAGTATATCCAACACTACACAAATACGCCCACAGCATATAAGAAACTTCATGTACGTCTACTGGGAATGTGCGCGGTGCTAGTGCCAAATATTGGTATTAGCACCAGCATATCCAACACTACACAAATACGCCCACATCAGTTAAGAAACTTCATGTGTGTCCACTGGGAATGTGCGTGGTGCTAGTGCCAAATATTTATATTAGCACCAGCATATCCAACACTACACAAATACGCCCACAGCACTTCACAAAGGTCGTGTGTGTCCACTGGGAATGTGCGTGGTGCTGGTGCCAAATATTGGTATTAGCACCAGCATATCCAACACTACACAAATACGCCCACAGCACTTCACAAAGGTCGTGTGTGTCCACTGGGAATGTGCGCGGTGCTGGTGCCAAATATTGGTATTAGCACCAGCATATCCAACACTACACAAATACGCCCACAGCATATAAGAAAGGTCATGTGTGTCCACTGGGAATGTGCGCGGTGCTACTGCCAAATATTTATATTAGCACCAGCATATCCAACACTACACAAATACGCCCGCAGATCTTCAGAAACTTCATGTGTGTCCACTGGGAATGTGCGCGGTGCTATTGCCAAGTATTGGTATTAGCACCAGCATATCCAACACTACACAAATACGCCCACAGCACTTCAGAAACTTCATGTGTTTCCACTGGGAATGTGCGTGGTGCTAGTGCCAAATATTGGTATTAGCACCAGCATATCCAACACTACACAAATACGTCCACAGCACTTCAAAAACTTCATGTGTGTCCACTGGGAATGTGAGCGGTGCTAGTGCCAAATATTGGTATTAGCACCAGCATATCCAACACTACACAAATACGCCCACAGCACTTCAGAAACTTCATGTGTGTCCACTGGGAATGTGCGTGGTGCTAGTGCCAAATATTGGTATTAGCACCAGCATATCCAACACTACACAAATACGCCCACAGCACTTCAGAAACTTCATGTGTGTCCACTGGGAATGTGCGTGGTGCTAGTGCCAAATATTGGTATTAGCAACAGCATATCCAACAATACACAAATACGCCCACAGCACTTAAGAAACTTCATGTGTGTCCACTGGGAATGTACGCGGTGCAAGTGCCAAATATTGGTATTAGCTCCAGCATATCCAACACTACACAAATACGCCCACAGCATATAAGAAAGGTCATGTGTGTCCACTGGGAATGTGCGTCGTGCTACTGCCAAATATTGGTATTACTTCCAGCATATCCAACACTACACAAATACGCCCACAGCATATAAGAAACTTCATGTGTGTCCACTGGGAATGTGCGCCGTGCTAGTGCCAAATATTGGTATTAGCAACAGCATATCCAACACTACACAATTACGTCCACAGAACTTCAGAAACTTCATGTGTGTCCACTGGGAATGTGCGTGGTGCTAGTGTCAAATATTGGTATTAGCACCAGCATATCCAACACTGCACAAATACGCCCACATCACTTCAGAAACTTCATGTGTGTCCACTGGGAATGTGCGTGGTGCTAGTGCCAAATATTGGTATTAGCACCAGCATATCCAACACTACACAAATACGCCCACAGCATATAAGAAACTTCATGTGTGTCCACTGGGAATGTGCGCGGTGCTAGTGCCAAATATTGGTATTAGCACCAGCATATCCAACACTACACAAATACGTCCACAGCACTTCAGAAACTTCATGTGTGTCCACTGGGAATGTGCGTGGTGCTAGTGTCAAATATTGGTATTAGCACCAGCATATCCGACACTACACAAATACGCCCACATCAGTTAAGAAACTTCATGTGTGTTCACTGGGAATGTGCGTGGTGCTAGTGCCAAATACTTATATTAGCACCAGCATATCCAACACTACACAAATAAGCCCGCAGATCTTCAGAAACTTCATATGTGTCCACTGGGAATGTGCGCGGCGCTAGTTCCAAATATTGGTATTTGCACCAGCATATCCAACACTACACAAATATGCCCACAGCACTTCAGAAACTTCATGTGTGTCCACTGGGAATGTGCGCGGTGTTAGTGCCAAATATTGGAATTAGCACCAGTATATCCAACACTACACAAATACGCCCACAGCATATAAGAAACTTCATGTACGTCTACTGGGAATGTGCGCGGTGCTAGTGCCAAATATTGGTATTAGCACCAGCATATCCAACACTACACAAATACGCCCACATCAGTTAAGAAACTTCATGTGTGTCCACTGGGAATGTGCGTGGTGCTAGTGCCAAATATTTATATTAGCACCAGCATATCCAACACTACACAAATACGCCCACAGCACTTCACAAAGGTCGTGTGTGTCCACTGGGAATGTGCGTGGTGCTGGTGCCAAATATTGGTATTAGCACCAGCATATCCAACACTACACAAATACGCCCACAGCACTTCACAAAGGTCGTGTGTGTCCACTGGGAATGTGCGCGGTGCTGGTGCCAAATATTGGTATTAGCACCAGCATATCCAACACTACACAAATACGCCCACAGCATATAAGAAAGGTCATGTGTGTCCACTGGGAATGTGCGCGGTGCTACTGCCAAATATTTATATTAGCACCAGCATATCCAACACTACACAAATACGCCCGCAGATCTTCAGAAACTTCATGTGTGTCCACTGGGAATGTGCGCGGTGCTATTGCCAAGTATTGGTATTAGCACCAGCATATCCAACACTACACAAATACGCCCACAGCACTTCAGAAACTTCATGTGTTTCCACTGGGAATGTGCGTGGTGCTAGTGCCAAATATTGGTATTAGCACCAGCATATCCAACACTACACAAATACGTCCACAGCACTTCAAAAACTTCATGTGTGTCCACTGGGAATGTGAGCGGTGCTAGTGCCAAATATTGGTATTAGCACCAGCATATCCAACACTACACAAATACGCCCACAGCACTTCAGAAACTTCATGTGTGTCCACTGGGAATGTGCGTGGTGCTAGTGCCAAATATTGGTATTAGCACCAGCATATCCAACACTACACAAATACGCCCACAGCACTTCAGAAACTTCATGTGTGTCCACTGGGAATGTGCGTGGTGCTAGTGCCAAATATTGGTATTAGCAACAGCATATCCAACAATACACAAATACGCCCACAGCACTTAAGAAACTTCATGTGTGTCCACTGGGAATGTACGCGGTGCAAGTGCCAAATATTGGTATTAGCTCCAGCATATCCAACACTACACAAATACGCCCACAGCATATAAGAAAGGTCATGTGTGTCCACTGGGAATGTGCGTCGTGCTACTGCCAAATATTGGTATTACTTCCAGCATATCCAACACTACACAAATACGCCCACAGCATATAAGAAACTTCATGTGTGTCCACTGGGAATGTGCGCCGTGCTAGTGCCAAATATTGGTATTAGCAACAGCATATCCAACACTACACAATTACGTCCACAGAACTTCAGAAACTTCATGTGTGTCCACTGGGAATGTGCGTGGTGCTAGTGTCAAATATTGGTATTAGCACCAGCATATCCAACACTGCACAAATACGCCCACATCACTTCAGAAACTTCATGTGTGTCCACTGGGAATGTGCGTGGTGCTAGTGCCAAATATTGGTATTAGCACCAGCATATCCAACACTACACAAATACGCCCAAAGCATATAAGAAATTTCATGTGTGTCCACTGGGAATGTGCGTGGTGCTAGTGCCCAATATTGGTATTAGCACCAGCATATCCAACACTACACAAATACGCCCACAGCACTTCACAAAGGTCGTGTGTGTCCACTGGGAATGTGCGCGGTGCTGGTGCCAAATATTGGTATTAGCACCAGCATATCCAACTCTACACAAATACGCCCACAGCATATAAGAAAGGTCATGTGTGCCCACTGGGAATGTGCGCGGTGCTACTGCCAAATATTGGTATTAGCACCAGCATATCCAACACTACACAAATACGCCCACAGCATATAAGAAACTTCATGTGTGTCCACTGGGAATGTGCGCGGTGCTAGTGCCAAATATTGGTATTAGCACCAGCATATCCAACACTACACAAATACGTCCACAGCACTTCAGAAACTTCATGTGTGTCCACTGGGAATGTGCGTGGTGCTAGTGTCAAATATTGGTATTAGCACCAGCATATCCGACACTACACAAATACGCCCACATCAGTTAAGAAACTTCATGTGTGTTCACTGGGAATGTGCGTGGTGCTAGTGCCAAATACTTATATTAGCACCAGCATATCCAACACTACACAAATAAGCCCGCAGATCTTCAGAAACTTCATATGTGTCCACTGGGAATGTGCGCGGCGCTAGTTCCAAATATTGGTATTTGCACCAGCATATCCAACACTACACAAATACGCCATCAGCACTTCAGAAACTTCATGTGTGTCCACTGGGAATGTGCGCGGTGCTAGTGCCAAATATTGGAATTAGCACCAGTATATCCAACACTACACAAATACGCCCACAGCATATAAGAAACTTCATGTACGTCTACTGGGAATGTGCGCGGTGCTAGTGCCAAATATTGGTATTAGCACCAGCATATCCAACACTACACAAATACGCCCACATCAGTTAAGAAACTTCATGTGTGTCCACTGGGAATGTGCGTGGTGCTAGTGCCAAATATTTATATTAGCACCAGCATATCCAACACTACACAAATACGCCCACAGCACTTCACAAAGGTCGTGTGTGTCCACTGGGAATGTGCGTGGTGCTGGTGCCAAATATTGGTATTAGCACCAGCATATCCAACACTACACAAATACGCCCACAGCACTTCACAAAGGTCGTGTGTGTCCACTGGGAATGTGCGCGGTGCTGGTGCCAAATATTGGTATTAGCACCAGCATATCCAACACTATACAAATACGCCCACAGCATATAAGAAAGGTCATGTGTGTCCACTGGGAATGTGCGCGGTGCTACTGCCAAATATTTATATTAGCACCAGCATATCCAACACTACACAAATAAGCCCGCAGATCTTCAGAAACTTCATGTGTGTCCACTGGGAATGTGCGCGGTGCTAGTGCCAAGTATTGGTATTAGCACCAGCATATCCAACACTACACAAATACGCCCACAGCACTTCAGAAACTTCATGTGTTTCCACTGGGAATGTGCGTGGTGCTAGTGCCAAATATTGGTATTAGCACCAGCATATCCAACACTACACAAATACGTCCACAGCACTTCAAAAACTTCATGTGTGTCCACTGGGAATGTGCGTGGTGCTGGTGCCAAATATTGGTATTAGCACCAGCATATCCAACACTACACAAATACGCCCACAGCACTTCAGAAACATCATGTGTGTCCACTGGGAATGTGAGCGGTGCTAGTGCCAAATATTGGTATTAGCACCAGCATATCCAACACTACACAAATACGCCCACAGCACTTCAGAAACTTCATGTGTGTCCACTGGGAATGTGCGTGGTGCTAGTGCCAAATATTGGTATTAGCACCAGCATATCCAACACTACACAAATACGCCCACAGCACTTCAGAAACTTCATGTGTGTCCACTGGGAATGTGCGTGGTGCTAGTGCCAAATATTGGTATTAGCAACAGCATATCCAACGATACACAAATACGCCCACAGCACTTCAGAAACTTCATGTGTGTCCACTGGGAATGTACGCGGTGCAAGTGCCAAATATTGGTATTAGCTCCAGCATATCCAACACTACACAAATACGCCCACAGAACTTTAGAAACTTCATGTGTGTCCACTGGGAATGTGCGCGGTGCAATAGCCAAATATTGGTAATAGCACCAGCATATCATACACTACACAAATACGCCCACAGCATATAAGAAAGGTCATGTGTGTCCACTGGGAATGTGCGTCGTGCTACTGCCAAATATTGGTATTACTTCCAGCATATCCAACACTACACAAATACGCCCACAGCATATAAGAAACTTCATGTGTGTCCACTGGGAATGTGCGCCGTGCTAGTGCCAAATATTGGTATTAGCAACAGCATATCCAACACTACACAATTACGTCCACAGAACTTCAGAAACTTCATGTGTGTCCACTGGGAATGTGCGTGGTGCTAGTGTCAAATATTGGTATTAGCACCAGCATATCTAACACTGCACAAATACGCCCACATCACTTCAGAAACTTCATGTGTGTCCACTGGGAATGTGCGTGGTGCTAGTGCCAAATATTGGTATTAGCACCAGCATATCCAACACTACACAAATACGCCCAAAGCATATAAGAAATTTCATGTGTGTCCACTGGGAATGTGCGTGGTGCTAGTGCCCAATATTGGTATTAGCACCAGCATATCCAACACTACACAAATACGCCCACAGCACTTCACAAAGGTCGTGTGTGTCCACTGGGAATGTGCGCGGTGCTGGTGCCAAATATTGGTATTAGCACCAGCATATCCAACTCTACACAAATACGCCCACAGCATATAAGAAAGGTCATGTGTGCCCACTGGGAATGTGCGCGGTGCTACTGCCAAATATTGGTATTAGCACCAGCATATCCAACACTACACAAATACGCCCACAGCATATAAGAAACTTCATGTGTGTCCACTGGGAATGTGCGCGGTGCTAGTGCCAAATATTGGTATTAGCACCAGCATATCCAACACTACACAAATACGTCCACAGCACTTCAGAAACTTCATGTGTGTCCACTGGGAATGTGCGTGGTGCTAGTGTCAAATATTGGTATTAGCACCAGCATATCCGATACTACACAAATACGCCCACATCAGTTAAGAAACTTCATGTGTGTTCACTGGGAATGTGCGTGGTGCTAGTGCCAAATACTTATATTAGCACCAGCATATCCAACACTGCACAAATAAGCCCGCAGATCTTCAGAAACTTCATGTGTGTCCACTGGGAATGTGCGCGGCGCTAGTTCCAAATATTGGTATTTGCACCAGCATATCCAACACTACACAAATACGCCCACAGCACTTCAGAAACTTCATGTGTGTCCACTGGGAATGTGCGCGGTGCTAGTGCCAAATATTGGAATTAGCACCAGTATATCCAACACTACACAAATACGCCCACAGCATATAAGAAACTTCATGTACGTCTACTGGGAATGTGCGCGGTGCTAGTGCCAAATATTGGTATTAGCACCAGCATATCCAACACTACACAAATACGCCCACATCAGTTAAGAAACTTCATGTGTGTCCACTGGGAATGTGCGTGGTGCTAGTGCCAAATATTTATATTAGCACCAGCATATCCAACACTACACAAATACGCCCACAGCACTTCACAAAGGTCGTGTGTGTCCACTGGGAATGTGCGTGGTGCTGGTGCCAAATATTGGTATTAGCACCAGCATATCCAACACTACACAAATACGCCCACAGCACTTCACAAAGGTCGTGTGTGTCCACTGGGAATGTGCGCGGTGCTGGTGCCAAATATTGGTATTAGCACCAGCATATCCAACACTACACAAATACGCCCACAGCATATAAGAAAGGTCATGTGTGTCCACTGGGAATGTGCGCGGTGCTACTGCCAAATATTTATATTAGCACCAGCATATCCAACAATACACAAATAAGCCCGCAGATCTTCAGAAACTTCATGTGTGTCCACTGGGAATGTGCGCGGTGCTAGTGCCAAGTATTGGTATTAGCACCAGCATATCCAACACTACACAAATACGCCCACAGCACTTCAGAAACTTCATGTGTTTCCACTGCGAATGTGCGTGGTGCTAGTGCCAAATATTGGTATTAGCACCAGCATATCCAACACTACACAAATACGTCCACAGCACTTAAAACTTCATGTGTGTCCACTGGGAATGTGCGTGGTGCTGGTGCTAAATATTGGTATTAGCACCAGCATATCCAACACTACACAAATACGCCCACAGCACTTCACAAAGGTCGTGTGTGTCCACTGGGAATGTGCGCGGTGCTGGTGCCAAATATTGGTATTAGCACCAGCATATCCAACACTACACAAATACGCCCTCAGCATATAAGAAAGGTCATGTGTGTCCACTGGGAATGTGCGCGGTGCTACTGCCAAACATTTATATTAGCACCAGCATATCCAACACTACACAAATAAGCCCGCAGATCTTCAGAAACTTCATGTGTGTCCACTGGGAATGTGCGCGGTGCTAGTGCCAAGTATTGGTATTAGCACCAGCATATCCAACACTACACAAATACGCCCACAGCACTTCAGAAACTTCATGTGTTTCCACTGGGAATGTGCGTGGTGCTAGTGCCAAATATTGGTATTACCACCAGCATATCCAACACTACACAAATACGTCCACAGCACTTCAGAAACTTCATGTGTGTCCACTGGGAATGTGCGTGGTGCTAGTGTCAAATATTGGTATTAGCACCAGCATATCCAACACTACACAAATACGCCCACAGCATATAAGAAATTTCATGTGTGTCCACTGGGAATGTGCGTGGTGCTAGTGCCAAATATTGGTATTAGCACCAGCATATCCAACACTACACAAATACGCCCACAGCACTTCACAAAGGTCTTGTGTGTCCACTGGGAATGTGCGCGGTGCTGGTGCCAAATATTGGTATTTGCACCAGCATATCCAACACTACACAAATACGCCCACAGCATATAAGAAAGGTCATGTGTGTCCACTGGGAATGTGCGCGGTGCTACTGCCAAATATTGGTATTAGCACCAGCATATCCAACACTACACAAATACGCCCACAGCATATAAGAAACTTTATGTGTGTCCACTGGGAATGTGCGCGGTGCTAGTGCCACATATTGGTATTTGCACCAGCATATCCAACACTACACAAATACGTCCACAGCACTTCAGAAACTTCATGTGTGTCCACTGGGAATGTGCGTGGTGCTAGTGTCAAATATTGGTATTAGCACCAGCATATCCGAATTTACACAAATACGCCCACATCAGTTAAGAAACTTCATGTGTGTCCACTGGGAATGTGCGTGGTGCTAGTGCCAAATACTTATATTAGCACCAGCATATCCAACACTACACAAATACGCCCACAGCACTTCAGAAACTTCATGTGTGTCCACTGGGAATGTGCGCGGTGCTAGTGCCAAATATTGGAATTAGCACCAGTATATCCAACACTACACAAATACGCCCACAGCATATAAGAAACTTCATGTACGTCTACTGGGAATGTGCGCTGTGCTAGTGCCAAATATTGGTATTAGCACCAGCATATCCAACACTACACAAATACGCCCACATCAGTTAAGAAACTTCATGTGTGTCCACTGGGAATGTGCGTGGTGCTAGTGCCAAATATTTATATTAGCACCAGCATATCCAACACTTCACAAATAAGCCCGCAGATCTTCAGAAACTTCATGTGTGTCCACCGGGAATGTGCGCGGTGCTAGTGCCAAATATTGGTATTAGCACCAGTATATCTAACACTAAACAAATACGCCCACAGCATATAAGAAACTTCATGTACGTCTACTGGGAATGTGCGCGGTGCTAATGCCAAATATTGGTATTAGCACCAGCATATCCAACACTACACAAATACGTCCACAGCACTTCAGAAACTTCATGTGTATCCACTGGGAATGTGCGTGGTGCTAGTGTCAAATATTGGTATTAGCACCAGCATATCCAACACTACACAAATACGCCCACATCAGTTAAGAAACTTCATGTGTGTCCACTGGGAATGTGCGTGGTGCTAGTGCCAAATATTTATATTAGCACCAGCATATCCAACACTACACAAATAAGCCCGCAGATCTTCAGAAACTTCATGTGTGTCCACTGGGAATGTGCGCGGTGCTAGTTCCAAATATTGGTATTAGCACCAGCATATCCAACCATACACAAATACGCCCACAGCATATAAGAAAGGTCATGTGTGTCCACTAGCAATGTGCGCGGTGCTACTGCCAAACATTTATATTAGCACCAGCATATCCAACACTACACAAATAAGCCCGCAGATCTTCAGAAACTTCATGTGTGTCCACTGGGAATGTGCGCGGTGCTAGTGCCAAGTATTGGTATTAGCACCAGCATATCCAACACTACACAAATACGCCCACAGCACTTCAGAAACTTCATGTGTTTCCACTGGGAATGTGCGTGGTGCTAGTGCCAAATATTGGTATTACCACCAGCATATCCAACACTACACAAATACGTCCACAGCACTTCAGAAACTTCATGTGTGTCCACTGGGAATGTGCGTGGTGCTAGTGTCAAATATTGGTATTAGCACCAGCATATCCAACACTACACAAATACGCCCACAGCATATAAGAAATTTCATGTGTGTCCACTGGGAATGTGCGTGGTGCTAGTGCCAAATATTGGTATTAGCACCAGCATATCCAACACTACACAAATCCGCCCACAGCACTTCACAAAGGTCTTGTGTGTCCACTGGGAATGTGCGCGGGGCTTGTGCCAAATATTGGTATTAGCACCAGCATATCCAACACTACACAAATACGCCCACAGCATATAAGAAAGGTCATGTGTGTCCACTGGGAATGTGCGCGGTGCTACTGCCAAATATTGGTATTAGCACCAGCATATCCAACACTACACAAATACGCCCACAGCATATAAGAAACTTTATGTGTGTCCACTGGGAATGTGCGCGGTGCTAGTGCCACATATTGGTATTTGCACCAGCATATCCAACACTACACAAATACGTCCACAGCACTTCAGAAACTTCATGTGTGTCCACTGGGAATGTGCGTGGTGCTAGTGTCAAATATTGGTATTAGCACCAGCATATCCGAATTTACACAAATACGCCCACATCAGTTAAGAAACTTCATGTGTTTCCACTGGGAATGTGCGTGGTGCTAGTACCAAATACTTATATTAGCACCAGCATATCCAACACTACACAAATACGCCCACAGCACTTCAGAAACTTCATGTGTGTCCACTGGGAATGTGCGCGGTGCTAGTGCCAAATATTGGAATTAGCACCAGTATATCCAACACTACACAAATACGCCCACAGCATATAAGAAACTTCATGTACGTCTACTGGGAATGTGCGCTGTGCTAGTGCCAAATATTGGTATTAGCACCAGCATATCCAACACTACACAAATACGCCCACATCAGTTAAGAAACTTCATGTGTGTCCACTGGGAATGTGCGTGGTGCTAGTGCCAAATATTTATATTAGCACCAGCATATCCAACACTTC
Source organism: Halisarca cf. caerulea (assembly GCA_963170055.1). Classification (NCBI taxonomy): domain Eukaryota; kingdom Metazoa; phylum Porifera; class Demospongiae; order Chondrillida; family Halisarcidae; genus Halisarca; species Halisarca cf. caerulea. The sequence goes on along the minus strand of CAUJGJ010000078.1, from coordinate 34,375 downwards.
ACAAATAAGCCCGCAGATCTTCAGAAACTTCATGTGTGTCCACCGGGAATGTGCGCGGTGCTAGTGCCAAATATTGGTATTAGCACCAGTATATCTAACACTAAACAAATACGCCCACAGCATATAAGAAACTTCATGTACGTCTACTGGGAATGTGCGCGGTGCTAATGCCAAATATTGGTATTAGCACCAGCATATCCAACACTACACAAATACGTCCACAGCACTTCAGAAACTTCATGTGTATCCACTGGGAATGTGCGTGGTGCTAGTGTCAAATATTGGTATTAGCACCAGCATATCCAACACTACACAAATACGCCCACATCAGTTAAGAAACTTCATGTGTGTCCACTGGGAATGTGCGTGGTGCTAGTGCCAAATATTTATATTAGCACCAGCATATCCAACACTACACAAATAAGCCCGCAGATCTTCAGAAACTTCATGTGTGTCCACTGGGAATGTGCGCGGTGCTAGTTCCAAATATTGGTATTAGCACCAGCATATCCAACACTACACAAATACGCCCACAGCACTTCAGAAACTTCATGTGTGTCCACTGGGAATGTGCGCGGTGCTAGTGCCAAATATTGGTATTAGCACCATTATAAGTAACACTACACAAATACGCCCAAAGCATATAAGAAACTTCATGTACGTCTACTTGGAATGTGCGCGGTGCTAGTGCCAAATATTGGTATTAGCACCAGCATATCCAACACTACACAAATACGCCCACAGTAGTTAAGAAACTTCATGTGTTTCCACTGGGAATGTGCGTGGTGCTAGTGCCAAATATTGGTATTAGCACCAGCATATCCAACACTACACAAATACGTCCACAGCACTTCAGAAACTTCATGTGTGTCCACTGGGAATGTGCGTGGTGCTAGTGCCAAATATTGGTATTAGCACCAGCATATCCAACACTACACAAATACGTCCACAGCACTTCAGAAACTTCATGTGTGTCCACTGGGAATGTGAGCGGTGCAAGTGCCAAATATGGGTATTAGAACCAGCATATCATACACTACACAAATACGCCCACAGTACTTCAGTAAGGTCATGTGTGTCCACTGGGAATGTGCGTGGTGCTAGTGCCAAATATTGGCATTAGCACCAGCATATCCAACACTACACAAATACGCCCACAGCATATAAGAAATTTCATGTGTGTCCACTGGGAATGTGCGTGGTGCTAGTGCCAAGTATTGGTATTAGCACCAGCATATCCAACACTACACAAATACGCCCACAGCACTTCAGAAACTTCATGTGTGTCCACTGGGAATGTGCGCGGTGCTAGTTCCAAATATTGGTATTTGCACCAGCATATCCAACACTACACAAATACGCCCACAGCACTTCAGAAACTTCATGTGTGTCCACTGGGAATGTGCGCGGTGCTAGTGCCAAATATTGGAATTAGCACCAGTATATCCAACACTACACAAATACGCCTACAGCATATAAGAAACTTCATGTACGTCTACTGGGAATGTGCGCGGTGCTAGTGCCAAATATTGGTATTAGCACCAGCATATCCATCACTACACAAATACGCCCACATCAGTTAAGAAACTTCATGTGTGTCCACTGGGAATGTGCGTGGTGCTAGTGCCAAATATTTATATTAGCACCAGCATATCCAACACTACACAAATACGCCCACAGCACTTCAGAAACTTCATGTGTGTCCACTGGGAATGTGCGCGGTGCTCGTGCCAAATATTGGAATTAGCACCAGTATATCCAACACTACACAAATACGCCCACAGCATATAAGAAACTTCATGTACGTCTACTGGGAATGTGCGCGGTGCTAGTGCCAAATATTGGTATTAGCACCAGCATATCCAACACTACACAAATACGCCCACATCAGTTAAGAAACTTCATGTGTGTCCACTGGGAATGTGCGTGGTGCTAGTGCCAAATATTTATATTAGCACCAGCATATCCAACACTACACAAATACGCCCACAGCACTTCACAAAGGTCGTGTATTTCCACTGGGAATGTGCGCGGTGCTGGTGCCAAATATTGGTATTACCACCAGCATATCCAACACTACACAAATACGCCCACAGCACTTCAGAAACTTCATGTGTGTCCACTGGGAATGTGCGCGGTGCTAGTTCCAAATATTGGTATTTGCACCAGCATATCCAACACTACACAAATACGCCCACAGCACTTCAGAAACTTCATGTGTGTCCACTGGGAATGTGCGCGGTGCTAGTGCCAAATATTGGAATTAGCACCAGTATATCCAACACTACACAAATACGCCCACAGCATATAAGAAACTTCATGTACGTCTACTGGGAATGTGCGTGGTGCTAGTGCAAAATATTGGTATTAGCACCAGCATATCCAACACTACACAAATACGCCCACAGCATAAAAGAAAGGTCATGTGTGTCCACTAGCAATGTGCGCGGTGCTACTGCCAAATATTGGTATTACCACCAGCATATCATACACTACACAAATACGCCCACAGCATATAAGAAATTTCATGTGTGTCCACTGGGAATGTGCGTGGTGCTAGTTGCAAGTATTGGTATTAGCACCAGCATATCCAACACTACACAAATACGCCCACAGCACTTCACAAAGGTCGTGTGTGTCCACTGGGAATGTGCGCGGTGCTGGTGCCAAATATTGGTATTAGCACCAGCATATCCAACACTACACAAATACGCCCACAGCACTTCAGAAAATTCATGTGTGTCCACTGGGAATGTGCGCGGTGCTAGTTCCAAATATTGGTATTTGCACCAGCATATCCAACACTACACAAATACGCCCACAGCACTTCAGAAACTTCATGTGTGTCCACTGGGAATGTGCGCGGTGCTAGTGCCAAATATTGGAATTAGCACCAGTATATCCAACACTACACAAATACGCCCACAGCATATAAGAAACTTCATGTACGTCTACTGGGAATGTGCGTGGTGCTAGTGCCAAATATTTATATTAGCACCAGCATATCCAACACTACACAAATACGCCCACAGCACTTCACAAAGGTCGTGTGTGTCCACTGGGAATGTGCGCGGTGCTGGTGCCAAATATTGGTATTACCACCAGCATATCCAACACTACACAAATACGCCCACAGCATATTAGAAAGGTCATGTGTGTCCACTAGGAATGTGCGCGGTGCTACTGCCAAATATTGGTATTACCACCAGCATATCCAACACTACACAAATACGCCCACAGCATATAAGAAATTTCATGTGTGTCCACTGGGTCCACTGGGAATGTGCGTGGTGCTAGTGCAAAATATTGGTATTAGCACCAGCATATCCAACACTACACAAATACGCCCACAACACTTCACAAAGGTCGTGTGTGTCCACTGGGAATGTGCGCGGTGCTGGTGCCAAATATTGGTATTAGCACCAGCATATCCAACACTACACAAATACGCCCACAGCACTTCAGAAACTTCATGTGTGTCCACTGGGAATGTGCGCGGTGCTAGTTCCAAATATTGGTATTTGCACCAGCATATCCAACACTACACAAATACGCCCACAGCACTTCAGAAACTTCATGTGTGTCCACTGGGAATGTCCGCGGTGCTAGTGCCAAATATTGGAATTAGCACCAGTATATCCAACACTACACAAATACGCCCACAGCAGATAAGAAACTTCATGTACGTCTACTGGGAATGTGCGCGGTGCTAGTGCCAAATAAAGGTATTAGCACCAGCATACCCAACACTACACAAATACGCCCACAGCACTTCAGAAACTTCATGTGTGTCCACTGGGAATGTGCGCGGCGCAAGTGCCAAAACTTGGTATTAGCACCAGCATATCCAACACTACACAAATACGCCCACAGCACTTCAGAAACTTCATGTGTGTCCACTGGGATTGTGCGCGGTGCAAGTGCCAAATATGGGTATTAGCACCAGCATATCATACACTACACAAATACGCCCACAGTACTTCAGTAAGGTCATGTGTGTCCACTGGGAATGTGCGTGGTGCTAGTGCCAAGTATTGGTATTAGCACCAGCATATCCAACACTACACAAATACGCCCACAGCACTTCACAAAGGTCGTGTGTGTCCACTGGGAATGTGCGCGGTGCTGGTGCCAAATATTGGTATTAGCACCAGCATATCCAACACTACACAAATACGCCCACAGCACTTCAGAAACTTCATGTGTGTCCACTGGGAATGTGCGCGGTGCTAGTTCCAAATATTGGTATTTGCACCAGCATATCCAACACTACACAAATACGCCCACAGCACTTCAGAAACTTCATGTGTGTCCACTGGGAATGTGCGCGGTGCTAGTGCCAAATATTGGAATTAGCACCAGTATATCCAACACTACACAAATACGCCTACAGCATATAAGAAACTTCATGTACGTCTACTGGGAATGTGCGCGGTGCTAGTGCCAAATATTGGTATTAGCACCAGCATATCCATCACTACACAAATACGCCCACATCAGTTAAGAAACTTCATGTGTGTCCACTGGGAATGTGCGTGGTGCTAGTGCCAAATATTTATATTAGCACCAGCATATCCAACACTACACAAATACGCCCGCAGCACTTCATAAACTTCATGTGTGTGCACTGGGAATGTGCGCGGTGCTCGTGCCAAATATTGGAATTAGCACCAGTATATCCAACACTACACAAATACGCCCACAGCATATAAGAAACTTCATGTACGTCTACTGGGAATGTGCGCGGTGCTAGTGCCAAATATTGGTATTAGCACCAGCATATCCAACACTACACAAATACGCCCACATCAGTTAAGAAACTTCATGTGTGTCCACTGGGAATGTGCGTGGTGCTAGTGCCAAATATTTATATTAGCACCAGCATATCCAACACTACACAAATACGCCCACAGCACTTCACAAAGGTCGTGTGTTTCCACTGGGAATGTGCGCGGTGCTACTGCCAAATATTGGTATTACCACCAGCATATCCAACACTACACAAATACGCCCACAGCATATAAGAAATTTCATGTGTGTCCACTGGGTCCACTGGGAATGTGCGTGGTGCTAGTGCAAAATATTGGTATTAGCACCAGCATATCCAACACTACACAAATACGCCCACAACACTTCACAAAGGTCGTGTGTGTCCACTGGGAATGTGCGCGGTGCTGGTGCCAAATATTGGTATTAGCACCAGCATATCCAACACTACACAAATACGCCCACAGCACTTCAGAAACTTCATGTGTGTCCACTGGGAATGTGCGCGGTGTTAGTTCCAAATATTGGTATTTGCACCAGCATATCCAACACTACACAAATACGCCCACAGCACTTCAGAAACTTCATGTGTGTCCACTGGGAATGTGCGCGGTGCTAGTGCCAAATATTGGAATTAGCACCAGTATATCCAACACTACACAAATACGCCCACAGCATATAAGAAACTTCATGTACGTCTACTGGGAATGTGCGCGGTGCTAGTGCCAAATAATGGTATTAGCACCAGCATATCCAACACTACACAAATACGCCCACAGCACTTCAGAAACTTCATGTGTGTCCACTGGGAATGTGCGTTGTGCTAGTGCCAAATATTTATATTAGCACCAGCATATCCAACACTACACAAATACGCCCACAGCACTTCAGAAACTTCATGTGTGTCCACTGGGAATGTGCGCGGTGCAAGTGCCAAATATGGGTATTACCACCAGCATATCATACACTACACAAATACGCCCACAGTACTTCAGTAAGGTCATGTGTGTCCACTGGGAATGTGCGTGGTGCTAGTGCCAAGTATTGGTATAAGCACCAGCATATCCAACACTACACAAATACGCCCACAGCACTTCACAAAGGTCGTGTGTGTCCACTGGGAATGTGCGCGGTGCTGGTGCCAAATATTGGTATTAGCACCAGCATATCCAACACTACACAAATACGCCCACAGCACTTCAGAAACTTCATGTGTGTCCACTGGGAATGTGCGCGGTGCTAGTTCCAAATATTGGTATTTGCACCAGCATATCCAACACTACACAAATACGCCCACAGCACTTCAGAAACTTCATGTGTGTCCACTGGGAATGTGCGCGGTGCTAGTGCCAAATATTGGAATTAGCACCAGTATATCCAACACTACACAAATACGCCCACAGCACTTCAGAAACTTCATGTGTGTCCACTGGGAATGTGCGCGGTGCTAGTTCCAAATATTGGTATTAGCACCAGCATATCCAACACTACACAAATACGCCCGCAGCACTTCATAAACTTCATGTGTGTCCACTGGGAATGTGCGCGGTGCTCGTGCCAAATATTGGAATTAGCACCAGTATATCCAACACTACACAAATACGCCCACAGCATATAAGAAACTTCATGTACGTCTACTGGGAATGTGCGCGGTGCTAGTGCCAAATATTGGTATTAGCACCAGCATATCCAACACTACACAAATACGCCCACATCAGTTAAGAAACTTCATGTGTGTCCACTGGGAATGTGCGTGGTGCTAGTGCCAAATATTTATATTAGCACCAGCATATCCAACACTACACAAATACGCCCACAGCACTTCACAAAGGTCGTGTGTTTCCACTGGGAATGTGCGCGGTGCTACTGCCAAATATTGGTATTACCACCAGCATATCCAACACTACACAAATACGCCCACAGCATATAAGAAATTTCATGTGTGTCCACTGGGTCCACTGGGAATGTGCGTGGTGCTAGTGCAAAATATTGGTATTAGCACCAGCATATCCAACACTACACAAATACGCCCACAACACTTCACAAAGGTCGTGTGTGTCCACTGGGAATGTGCGCGGTGCTGGTGCCAAATATTGGTATTAGCACCAGCATATCCAACACTACACAAATACGCCCACAGCACTTCAGAAACTTCATGTGTGTCCACTGGGAATGTGCGCGGTGTTAGTTCCAAATATTGGTATTTGCACCAGCATATCCAACACTACACAAATACGCCCACAGCACTTCAGAAACTTCATGTGTGTCCACTGGGAATGTGCGCGGTGCTAGTGCCAAATATTGGAATTAGCACCAGTATATCCAACACTACACAAATACGCCCACAGCATATAAGAAACTTCATGTACGTCTACTGGGAATGTGCGCGGTGCTAGTGCCAAATAATGGTATTAGCACCAGCATATCCAACACTACACAAATACGCCCACAGCACTTCAGAAACTTCATGTGTGTCCACTGGGAATGTGCGCGGCGCAAGTGCCAAAACTTGGTATTAGCACCAGCATATCTAACACTACACAAATACGCCCACAGCACTTCAGAAACTTCATGTGTGTCCACTGGGAATGTGCGCGGTGCAAGTGCCAAATATGGGTATTACCACCAGCATATCATACACTACACAAATACGCCCACAGTACTTCAGTAAGGTCATGTGTGTCCACTGGGAATGTGCGTGGTGCTAGTGCCAAGTATTGGTATTAGCACCAGCATATCCAACACTACACAAATACGCCCACAGCACTTCACAAAGGTCGTGTGTGTCCACTGGGAATGTGCGCGGTGCTGGTGCCAAATATTGGTATTAGCACCAGCATATCCAACACTACACAAATACGCCCACAGCACTTCAGAAACTTCATGTGTGTCCACTGGGAATGTGCGCGGTGCTAGTTCCAAATATTGGTATTTGCACCAGCATATCCAACACTACACAAATACGCCCACAGCACTTCAGAAACTTCATGTGTGTCCACTGGGAATGTGCGCGGTGCTAGTGCCAAATATTGGAATTAGCACCAGTATATCCAACACTACACAAATACGCCTACAGCATATAAGAAACTTCATGTACGTCTACTGGGAATGTGCGCGGTGCTAGTGCCAAATATTGGTATTAGCACCAGCATATCCAACACTACACAAATACGCCCACATCAGTTAAGAAACTTCATGTGTGTCCACTGGGAATGTGCGCGGTGCTAGTGCCAAATATTGGTATTAGCACCAGCATATCCAACACTACACAAATACGCCCACATCAGTTAAGAAACTTCATGTGTGTCCACTGGGAATGTGCGCGGTGCTCGTGCCAAATATTGGAATTAGCACCAGTATATCCAACACTACACAAATACGCCCACAGCATATAAGAAACTTCATGTACGTCTACTGGGAATGTGCGCGGTGCTAGTGCCAAATATTGGTATTAGCACCAGCATATCCAACACTACACAAATACGCCCACATCAGTTAAGAAACTTCATGTGTGTCCACTGGGAATGTGCGTGGTGCTAGTGCCAAATATTTATATTAGCACCAGCATATCCAACACTACACAAATACGCCCACAGCACTTCACAAAGGTCGTGTGTTTCCACTGGGAATGTGCGCGGTGCTACTGCCAAATATTGGTATTACCACCAGCATATCCAACACTACACAAATACGCCCACAGCATATAAGAAATTTCATGTGTGTCCACTGGGTCCACTGGGAATGTGCGTGGTGCTAGTGCAAAATATTGGTATTAGCACCAGCATATCCAACACTACACAAATACGCCCACAACACTTCACAAAGATCGTGTGTGTCCACTGGGAATGTGCGCGGTGCTGGTGCCAAATATTGGTATTAGCACCAGCATATCCAACACTACACAAATACGCCCACAGCACTTCAGAAACTTCATGTGTGTCCACTGGGAATGTGCGCGGTGTTAGTTCCAAATATTGGTATTTGCACCAGCATATCCAACACTACACAAATACGCCCACAGCACTTCAGAAACTTCATGTGTGTCCACTGGGAATGTGCGCGGTGCTAGTGCCAAATATTGGAATTAGCACCAGTATATCCAACACTACACAAATACGCCCACAGCATATAAGAAACTTCATGTACGTCTACTGGGAATGTGCGCGGTGCTAGTGCCAAATAATGGTATTAGCACCAGCATATCCAACACTACACAAATACGCCCACAGCACTTCAGAAACTTCATGTGTGTCCACTGGGAATGTGCGCGGCGCAAGTGCCAAAACTTGGTATTAGCACCAGCATATCTAACACTACACAAATACGCCCACAGCACTTCAGAAACTTCATGTGTGTCCACTGGGAATGTGCGCGGTGCAAGTGCCAAATATGGGTATTACCACCAGCATATCATACACTACACAAATACGCCCACAGTACTTCAGTAAGGTCATGTGTGTCCACTGGGAATGTGCGTGGTGCTAGTGCCAAGTATTGGTATTAGCACCAGCATATCCAACACTACACAAATACGCCCACAGCACTTCACAAAGGTCGTGTGTGTCCACTGGGAATGTGCGCGGTGCTGGTGCCAAATATTGGTATTAGCACCAGCATATCCAACACTACACAAATACGCCCACAGCACTTCAGAAACTTCATGTGTGTCCACTGGGAATGTGCGCGGTGCTAGTTCCAAATATTGGTATTTGCACCAGCATATCCAACACTACACAAATACGCCCACAGCACTTCAGAAACTTCATGTGTGTCCACTGGGAATGTGCGCGGTGCTAGTGCCAAATATTGGAATTAGCACCAGTATATCCAACACTACACAAATACGCCTACAGCATATAAGAAACTTCATGTACGTCTACTGGGAATGTGCGCGGTGCTAGTGCCAAATATTGGTATTAGCACCAGCATATCCAACACTACACAAATACGCCCACATCAGTTAAGAAACTTCATGTGTGTCCACTGGGAATGTGCGTGGTGCTAGTGCCAAATATTTATATTAGCACCAGCATATCCAACACTACACAAATACGCCCACAGCACTTCACAAAGGTCGTGTGTGTCCACTGGGAATGTGCGCGGTGCTGGTGCCAAATATTGGTATTAGCACCAGCATATCCAACACTACACAAATACGCCCACAGCATATAAGAAAGGTCATGTGTGTCCACTAGGAATGTGCGCGGTGCTACTGCCAAATATTGGTATTACCACCAGCATATCCAACACTACACAAATACGCCCACAGCATATAAGAAATTTCATGTGTGTCCACTGGGAATGTGCGTGGTGCTAGTGCCAAATATTGGTATTAGCACCAGCATATCCAACACTACACAAATACGCCCACAACACTTCACAAAAGTCGTGTATGTCCACTGGGAATGTGCGCGGTGCTGGTGCCAAATATTGGTATTAGCACCAGCATATCCAACACTACACAAATACGCCCACAGCACTTCAGAAACTTCATGTGTGTCCACTGGGAATGTGCGCGGTGCTAGTGCCAAATATTGGAATTAGCACCAGTATATCCAACACTACACAAATACTCCCACAGCATATAAGAAACTTCATGTACGTCTACTGGGAATGTGCGCGGTGCTAGTGCCAAATATTGGTATTAGCACCAGCATATCCAACACTACACAAATACGCCCACATCAGTTAAGAAACTTCATGTGTGTCCACTGGGAATGTGCGTTGTGCTAGTGCCAAATATTTATATTAGCACCAGCATATCCAACACTACACAAATACGCCCACAGCACTTCACAAAGGTCGTGTGTGTCCACTGGGAATGTGCGCGGTGCTGGTGCCAAATATTGGTATTAGCACCAGCATATCCAACAATACACAAATACGCCCACAGCATATAAGAAAGGTCATGTGTGTCCACTGGGAATGTGCGCCGTGCTACTGCCAAATATTGGTATTACCACCAGCATATCCAACACTACACAAATACGCCCACAGCATATAAGAAACTTCATGTGTGTCCACTGGGAATGTGCGCGGTGCTAGTGCCAAATATTGGTATTAGCACCAGCATATCCAACACTACACAAATACGTCCACAGCACTTCAGAAACTTCATGTGTGTCCACTGGGAATGTGCGTGGTGCTAGTGCCAAATATTTATATTAGCACCAGCATATCCAACACTACACAAATAAGCCCGCAGATCTTGAGAAACTTCATGTGTGTCCACTGGGAATGTGCGCGGTGCTTGTTCCAAATATTGGTATTTGAACCAGCATATCCAACACTACACAAATACGCCCACAGCACTTCAGAAACTTCATGTGTGTCCACTGGGAATGTGCGTGGTGCTAGTGTCAAATATTGGTATTAGCACCAGTATATCCAACACTACACAAATACGCCCACATAAGTTAAGAAACTTCATGTGTGTCCACTGGGAATGTGCGTGGTGCTAGTGCCAAATATTTATATTAGCACCAGCATATCCAACACTACACAAATAAGCCCGCAGATCTTCAGAAACTTCATGTGTGTCCACTGGGAATGTGCGCGGTGCTAGTGCCAAGTATTGGTATTAGCACCAGCATATCCAACACTACACAAATACGCCCACAGCACTTCAGAAACTTCATGTGTATCCACTGGGAATGTGCGTGGTGCTAGTGCCAAATATTGGTATTACCACCAGCATATCCAACACTACACAAATACGCCCACAGCATATAAGAAATTTCATGTGTGTCCACTGGGAATGTGCGTGGTGCTAGTGCCAAATATTGGTATTAGCACCAGCATATCCAACACTACAAAAATACGCCCACAGCACTTCACAAAGGTCGTGTGTGTCCACTGGGAATGTGCGCGGTGCTGGTGCCAAATATTGGTATTAGCACCAGCATATCCAACACTACACAAATACGCCCACAGCACTTCAGAAACTTCATGTGTGTCCACTGGGAATGTGCGCGGTGTTAGTGCCAAATATTGGTATTAGCACTAGCATATCCAACACTACACAAATACGCCCACATCAGTTAAGAAACTTCATGTGTGTCCACTGGGAATGTGCGTGGTGCTAGTGCCAAATATTTATATTAGCACCAGCATATCCAACACTACACAAATACGCCCACAGCACTTCACAAAGGTCGTGTGTGTCCACTGGGAATGTGCGCGGTGCTGGTGCCAAATATTGGTATTAGCACCAGCATATCCAACACTACACAAATACGCCCACAGCATATAAGAAAGGTCATGTGTGTCCACTGGGAATGTGCGCGGTGCTAGTGCCAAATATTGGTATTACCACCAGCATATCCAACACTACACAAATACGCCCACAGCATATAAGAAACTTCATGTGTGTCCACTGGGAATGTGCGCGGTGATAGTGCCAAATATTGGTATTAGCACCAGCATATCCAACACTACACAAATACGTCCACAGCACTTCAGAAACTTCATGTGTGTCCACTGGGAATGTACGTGGTGCTAGTGTCAAATATTGGTATTAGCACCAGCATATCCAGCACTACACAAATACGCCCACATCAGTTAAGAAACTTCATGTGTTTCCACTGGGAATGTGCGTGGTGCTAGTGCCAAATATTTATATTAGCACCAGCATATCCAACACTACACAAATAAGCCCGCAGATCTTCAGAAACTTCATGTGTGTCCACTGGGAATGTGCGCGGTGCTAGTTCCAAATATTGGTATTTGCACCAGCATATCCAACACTACACAAATACGCCCACAGCACTTCAGAAACTTCATGTGTGTCCACTGGGAATGTGCGTGGTGCTAGTGTCAAATATTGGTATTAGCACCAGCATATCCAACACTACACAAATACGCCCACATAAGTTAAGAAACTTCATGTGTGTCCACTGGGAATGTGCGTGGTGCTAGTGCCAAATATTTATATTAGCACCAGCATATCCAACACTACACAAATAAGCCCGCTGATCTTCAGAAACTTCATGTGTGTCCACTGGGAATGTGCGCGGTGCTAGTGCCAAGTATTGGTATTAGCACCAGCATATCCAACACTACACAAATACGCCCACAGCATATAAGAAATTTCATGTGTGTCCACTGGGAATGTGCGTGGTGCTAGTGCCAAATATTGGTATTAGCACCAGCATATCCAACACTACACAAATACGCCCACAGCACTTCACAAAGGTCGTGTGTGTCCACTGGGAATGTGCGCGGTGCTGGTGCCAAATATTGGTATTAGCACCAGCATATCCTACACTACACAAATGCGCCCACAGCACTTCAGAAACTTCATGTGTGTCCACTGGGAATGTGCGCGGTGCTAGTTCCAAATATTGGTATTTGCACCAGCATATCCAACACTACACAAATACGCCCACAGCACTTCAGAAACTTCATGTGTGTCCACTGGGAATGTGCGCGGTGCTAGTGCCAAATATTGGAATTAGCACCAGCATATCCAACACTACACAAATACGCCCACAGCATATAAGAAACTTCATGTACGCCTACTGGGAATGTGCGCGGTGCTAGTGCCAAATATTGGTATTAGCACCAGCATATCCAACACTACACAAATACGCCCACATCAGTTAAGAAACTTCATGTGTGTCCACTGGGAATGTTCGTGGTGCTAGTGCCAAATATTTATATTAGCACCAGCATATCCAACACTACACAAATACGCCCACAGCACTTCACAAAGGTCGTGTGTGTCCACTGGGAATGTGCGCGGTGCTGGTGCCAAATATTGGTATTAGCACCAGCATATCCTACACTACACAAATGCGCCCACAGCACTTCAGAAACTTCATGTGTGTCCACTGGGAATGTGCGCGGTGCTAGTTCCAAATATTGGTATTTGCACCAGCATATCCAACACTACACAAATACGCCCACAGCACTTCAGAAACTTCATGTGTGTCCACTGGGAATGTGCGCGGTGCTAGTGCCAAATATTGGAATTAGCACCAGCATATCCAACACTACACAAATACGCCCACAGCATATAAGAAACTTCATGTACGCCTACTGGGAATGTGCGCGGTGCTAGTGCCAAATATTGGTATTAGCACCAGCATATCCAACACTACACAAATACGCCCACATCAGTTAAGAAACTTCATGTGTGTCCACTGGGAATGTTCGTGGTGCTAGTGCCAAATATTTATATTAGCACCAGCATATCCAACACTACACAAATACGCCCACAGCACTTCACAAAGGTCGTGTGTGTCCACTGGGAATGTGCGCGGTGCTGGTGCCAAATATTGGTATTAGCACCAGCATATCCAACACTACACAAATACGCCCACAGAATATGAGAAAGGTCATGTGTGTCCACTGGGAATGTGCGCGGTGCTACTGCCAAATATTGGTATTACCACCAGCATATCCAACACTACACAAATACGCCCACAGCATATAAGAAACTTCATGTGTGTCCACTGGGAATGTGCGCGGTGCTAGTGCCAAATATTGGTATTAGCACCAGCATATCCAACACTACACAAATACGTCCACAGCACTTCAGAAACTTCATGTGTGTCCACTGGGAATGTGCGTGGTGCTAGTGTCAAATATTGGTATTAGCACCAGCATATCCGACACTACACAAATACGCCCACAGCATATAAGAAAGGTCATGTGTGTCCACTGGGAATGTGCGCGGTGCTAGTGCCAAATATTGGTATTACCACCAGCATATCCAACACTACACAAATACGCCCACAGCATATAAGAAACTTCATGTGTGTCCACTGGGAATGTGCGCGGTGATAGTGCCAAATATTGGTATTAGCACCAGCATATCCAACACTACACAAATACGTCCACAGCACTTCAGAAACTTCATGTGTGTCCACTGGGAATGTACGTGGTGCTAGTGTCAAATATTGGTATTAGCACCAGCATATCCAGCACTACACAAATACGCCCACATCAGTTAAGAAACTTCATGTGTTTCCACTGGGAATGTGCGTGGTGCTAGTGCCAAATATTTATATTAGCACCAGCATATCCAACACTACACAAATAAGCCCGCAGATCTTCAGAAACTTCATGTGTGTCCACTGGGAATGTGCGCGGTGCTAGTTCCAAATATTGGTATTTGCACCAGCATATCCAACACTACACAAATACGCCCACAGCACTTCAGAAACTTCATGTGTGTCCACTGGGAATGTGCGTGGTGCTAGTGTCAAATATTGGTATTAGCACCAGCATATCCAACACTACACAAATACGCCCACATAAGTTAAGAAACTTCATGTGTGTCCACTGGGAATGTGCGTGGTGCTAGTGCCAAATATTTATATTAGCACCAGCATATCCAACACTACACAAATAAGCCCGCTGATCTTCAGAAACTTCATGTGTGTCCACTGGGAATGTGCGCGGTGCTAGTGCCAAGTATTGGTATTAGCACCAGCATATCCAACACTACACAAATACGCCCACAGCATATAAAAAATTTCATGTGTGTCCACTGGGAATGTGCGTGGTGCTAGTGCCAAATATTGGTATTAGCACCAGCATATCCAACACTACACAAATACGCCCACAGCACTTCACAAAGGTCGTGTGTGTCCACTGGGAGTGTGCGCGGTGCTGGTGCCAAATATTGGTATTAGCACCAGCATATCCTACACTACACAAATGCGCCCACAGCACTTCAGAAACTTCATGTGTGTCTACTGGGAATGTGCGCGGTGCTAGTTCCAAATATTGGTATTTGCACCAGCATATCCAACACTACACAAATACGCCCACAGCACTTCAGAAACTTCATGTGTGTCCACTGGGAATGTGCGCGGTGCTAGTGCCAAATATTGGAATTAGCACCAGCATATCCAACACTACACAAATACGCCCACAGCATATAAGAAACTTCATGTGTGTCCACTGGGAATGTGCGCGGTGATAGTGCCAAATATTGGTATTAGCACCAGCATATCCAACACTACACAAATACGTCCACAGCACTTCAGAAACTTCATGTGTGTCCACTGGGAATGTACGTGGTGCTAGTGTCAAATATTGGTATTAGCACCAGCATATCCAGCACTACACAAATACGCCCACATCAGTTAAGAAACTTCATGTGTTTCCACTGGGAATGTGCGTGGTGCTAGTGCCAAATATTTATATTAGCACCAGCATATCCAGCACTACACAAATACGCCCACATCAGTTAAGAAACTTCATGTGTTTCCACTGGGAATGTGCGTGGTGCTAGTGCCAAATATTTATATTAGCACCAGCATATCCAACACTACACAAATAAGCCCGCAGATCTTCAGAAACTTCATGTGTGTCCACTGGGAATGTGCGCGGTGCTAGTTCCAAATATTGGTATTTGCACCAGCATATCCAACACTACACAAATACGCCCACAGCACTTCAGAAACTTCATGTGTGTCCACTGGGAATGTGCGTGGTGCTAGTGTCAAATATTGGTATTAGCACCAGCATATCCAACACTACACAAATACGCCCACATAAGTTAAGAAACTTCATGTGTGTCCACTGGGAATGTGCGTGGTGCTAGTGCCAAATATTTATATTAGCACCAGCATATCCAACACTACACAAATAAGCCCGCTGATCTTCAGAAACTTCATGTGTGTCCACTGGGAATGTGCGCGGTGCTAGTGCCAAGTATTGGTATTAGCACCAGCATATCCAACACTACACAAATACGCCCACAGCATATAAGAAATTTCATGTGTGTCCACTGGGAATGTGCGTGGTGCTAGTGCCAAATATTGGTATTAGCACCAGCATATCCAACACTACACAAATACGCCCACAGCACTTCACAAAGGTCGTGTGTGTCCACTGGCAGTGTGCGCGGTGCTGGTGCCAAATATTGGTATTAGCACCAGCATATCCTACACTACACAAATGCGCCCACAGCACTTCAGAAACTTCATGTGTGTCTACTGGGAATGTGCGCGGTGCTAGTTCCAAATATTGGTATTTGCACCAGCATATCCAACACTACACAAATACGCCCACAGCACTTCAGAAACTTCATGTGTGTCCACTGGGAATGTGCGCGGTGCTAGTGCCAAATATTGGAATTAGCACCAGCATATCCAACACTACACAAATACGCCCACAGCATATAAGAAACTTCATGTGTGTCCACTGGGAATGTGCGCGGTGATAGTGCCAAATATTGGTATTAGCACCAGCATATCCAACACTACACAAATACGTCCACAGCACTTCAGAAACTTCATGTGTGTCCACTGGGAATGTACGTGGTGCTAGTGTCAAATATTGGTATTAGCACCAGCATATCCAGCACTACACAAATACGCCCACATCAGTTAAGAAACTTCATGTGTTTCCACTGGGAATGTGCGTGGTGCTAGTGCCAAATATTTATATTAGCACCAGCATATCCAACACTACACAAATAAGCCCGCAGATCTTCAGAAACTTCATGTGTGTCCACTGGGAATGTGCGCGGTGCTAGTTCCAAATATTGGTATTTGCACCAGCATATCCAACACTACACAAATACGCCCACAGCACTTCAGAAACTTCATGTGTGTCCACTGGGAATGTGCGTGGTGCTAGTGTCAAATATTGGTATTAGCACCAGCATATCCAACACTACACAAATACGCCCACATAAGTTAAGAAACTTCATGTGTGTCCACTGGGAATGTGCGCGGTGCTAGTGCCAAGTATTGGTATTAGCACCAGCATATCCAACACTACACAAATACGCCCACAGCATATAAGAAATTTCATGTGTGTCCACTGGGAATGTGCGTGGTGCTAGTGCCAAATATTGGTATTAGCACCAGCATATCCAACACTACACAAATACGCCCACAGCACTTCACAAAGGTCGTGTGTGTCCACTGGGAGTGTGCGCGGTGCTGGTGCCAAATATTGGTATTAGCACCAGCATATTTTACACTACACAAATGCGCCCACAGCACTTCAGAAACTTCATGTGTGTCCACTGGGAATGTGCGCGGTGCTAGTTCCAAATATTGGTATTTGCACCAGCATATCCAACACTACACAAATACGCCCACAGCACTTCAGAAACTTCATGTGTGTCCACTGGGAATGTGCGCGGTGCTAGTGCCAAATATTGGAATTAGCACCAGCATATCCAACACTACACAAATACGCCCACAGCATATAAGAAACTTCATGTACGCCTACTGGGAATGTGCGCGGTGCTAGTGCCAAATATTGGTATTAGCACCAGCATATCCAACACTACACAAATACGCCCACATCAGTTAAGAAACTTCATGTGTGTCCACTGGGAATGTTCGTGGTGCTAGTGCCAAATATTTATATTAGCACCAGCATATCCAACACTACACAAATACGCCCACAGCACTTCACAAAGGTCGTGTGTGTCCACTGGGAATGTGCGCGGTGCTGGTGCCAAATATTGGTATTAGCACCAGCATATCCTACACTACACAAATGCGCCCACAGCACTTCAGAAACTTCATGTGTGTCCACTGGGAATGTGCGCGGTGCTAGTTCCAAATATTGGTATTTGCACCAGCATATCCAACACTACACAAATACGCCCACAGCACTTCAGAAACTTCATGTGTGTCCACTGGGAATGTGCGCGGTGCTAGTGCCAAATATTGGAATTAGCACCAGCATATCCAACACTACACAAATACGCCCACAGCATATAAGAAACTTCATGTACGCCTACTGGGAATGTGCGCGGTGCTAGTGCCAAATATTGGTATTAGCACCAGCATATCCCACACTACACAAATACGCCCACATCAGTTAAGAAACTTCATGTGTGTCCACTGGGAATGTTCGTGGTGCTAGTGCCAAATATTTATATTAGCACCAGCATATCCAACACTACACAAATACGCCCACAGCACTTCACAAAGGTCGTGTGTGTCCACTGGGAATGTGCGCGGTGCTGGTGCCAAATATTGGTATTAGCACCAGCATATCCAACACTACACAAATACGCCCACAGAATATAAGAAAGGTCATGTGTGTCCACTGGGAATGTGCGCGGTGCTACTGCCAAATATTGGTATTACCACCAGCATATCCAACACTACACAAATACGCCCACAGCATATAAGAAACTTCATGTGTGTCCACTGGGAATGTGCGCGGTGCTAGTGCCAAATATTGGTATTAGCACCAGCATATCCAACACTACACAAATACGTCCACAGCACTTCAGAAACTTCATGTGTGTCCACTGGGAATGTGCGTGGTGCTAGTGTCAAATATTGGTATTAGCACCAGCATATCCGACACTACACAAATACGCCCACATCAGTTAAGAAACTTCATGTGTGTCCACTGGGAATGTGCGTTGTGCTAGTGCCAAATATTTATATTAGCACCAGCATATCCAACACTACACAAATAAGCCCGCAGATCTTCAGAAACTTCATGTGTGTCCACTGGGAATGTGCGCGGTGCTAGTTCCAAATATTGGTATTTGCACCAGCATATCCAACACTACACAAATACGCCCACAGCACTTCAGAAACTTCATGTGTGTCCACTGGGAATGTGCGTGGTGCTAGTGTCAAATATTGGTATTAGCACCAGCATATCCAACACTACACAAATACGCCCACATAAGTTAAGAAACTTCATGTGTGTCCACTGGGAATGTGCGTGGTGCTAGTGCCAAATATTTATATTAGCACCAGCATATCCAACACTACACAAATACGCCCACAGCACTTCAGAAACTTCATGTGTGTCCACTGGGAATGTGCGCGGTGCTAGTGCCAAATATTGGTATTAGCACCAGTATATCTAACACTACACAAATACGCCCACAGCATATAAGAAACTTCATGTACGTCTACTGGGAATGTGCGCGGTGCTAGTGCCAAATATTGGTATTAGCACCAGCATATCCAACACTACACAAATACGCCCACAGTAGTTAAGAAACTTCATGTGTGTCCACTGGGAATGTGCGTGGTGCAAGTGCCAAATATTGGTATTAGCACCAGCATATCCAACACTACACAAATACGCCCACAGCACTTAAGAAACTTCATGAGTGTCCACTGGGAATGTGCGCGGTGCTAGTGCCAAATATTGGTATTAGCACCAGCATATCCAACACTACACAAATACGCCCACAGCACTTAAGAAACTTCATGAGTGTCCACTGGGAATGTGCGCGGTGCTAGTGCCAAATATTGGTATTAGCACCAGCATATCCAACACTACACAAATACGCCCACAGCACTTCAGAAACTTCATGTGTGTCCACTGGGAATGTGCGCGGTGCTAGTGCCAAATATTGGTATTAGCACCAGCATATCCAACACTACACAAATACGCCCACTGCACTGCAGAAACTTCATGTGTGTCCACTGGGAATGTGCGCGGCGCAAGTGCCAAATATTGGTATTAGCACCAGCATATCCAACACTACACAAATACGCCCACAGCACTTCAGAAACTTCATGTGTGTCCACTGGGAATGTACGCGGTGCAAGTGCCAAATATGGGTATTAGCACCAGCATATCATACACTACACAAATACGCCCACAGCACTTCAGTAAGGTCATGTGTGTCCACTGGGAATGTGCGTGGTGCTAGTGCCAAATATTGGTATTAGCACCAGCATATCCAACACTACACAAATACGCCCACAGCACTTCAGAAACTTCATGTGTGTCCACTGGGATTGTGCGCGGTGCTAGTGCCAAATATTGGTATTAGCACCAGCATATCCAACATTACACAAATACGCCCACAGTAGTTAAGAAACTTCATGTGTGTCCCCTGGGAATGTGCTTGGTGCTAGTGCCAAATATTGGTATTAGCACCAGCATATCAAACACTACAAAAATACACCCACAGCACTTCAGAAACTTCATGTTTGTCCACTGGGAATGTGCGTGGTGCTAGTGCCAAATATTTATATTAGCACCAGCATATCCAACACTACACAAATACGCCCACAGCACTTCAGAAACTTCATGTGTGTCCACTGGGAATGTGCATGGTGCTAGTGCCAAATATTGGTATTAGCACCAGAATATCCAACACTACACAAATACGCCCACAGCACTTCAGAAACTTCATGTGTGTCCACTGGGAATGTGCATGGTGCTAGTGCCAAATATTGGTATTAGCACCAGCATATCCAACACTACACAAGTACGCCCACAGCTGTTAAGAAACTTTGTGTGTCCACTGGGAATGTGCGTGGTGCTAGAGCCAAATATTGGTATTAGCACCATCATATCCAACACTTCACAAATGCGCCCGCAGCACTTCAGATCATTCATGTGTGTCCACTGGGAATGTGCGTGGTGCTATGCCAAATATTGGTATTAGCACCAGCATATCCAACACTACACAAATACGCCCACAGCATATAAGAAACTTCATGTGTGTCCACTGGGAATGTGCGCGGTGCTAGTGCCAAATATTGGTATTAGCACCAGCATATCCAACACTACACAAATACGTCCACAGCACTTCAGAAACTTCATGTGTGTCCACTGGGAATGTACGTGGTGCTAGTGTCAAATATTGGTATTAGCACCAGCATATCCAGCACTACACAAATACGCCCACATCAGTTAAGAAACTTCATGTGTGTCCACTGGGAATGTGCGTGGTGCTAGTGCCAAATATTTATATTAGCACCAGCATATCCAACACTACACAAATAAGCCCGCAGATCTTCAGAAACTTCATGTGTGTCCACTGGGAATGTGCGCGGTGCTAGTTCCAAATATTGGTATTTGCACCAGCATATCCAACACTACACAAATACGCCCACAGCATATAAGAAACTTCATGTGTGTCCACTGGGAATGTGCGTGGTGCTAGTGTCAAATATTGGTATTAGCACCAGCATATCCAACACTACACAAATACGCCCACATCAGTTAAGAAACTTCATGTGTTTCCACTGGGAATGTGCGTGGTGCTAGTGCCAAATATTTATATTAGCACCAGCATATCCAACACTACACAAATAAGCCCGCAGATCTTCAGAAACTTCATGTGTGTCCACTGGGAATGTGCGCGGTGCTAGTGCCAAGTATTGGTATTAGCACCAGCATATCCAACACTACACAAATACGCCCACAGCACTTCAGAAATTTCATGTGTTTCCACTGGGAATGTGCGTGGTACTAGTGCCAAATATTGGTATTAGCACCAGCATATCCAACACTACACAAATATGCCCACAGCATATAAGAAATTTCATGTGTGTCCACTGGGAATGTGCGTGGTGCTAGTGCCAAATATTGGTATTAGCACCAGCATATCCAACACTACACAAATACGCCCACAGCACTTCACAAAGGTCGTGTGTGTCCACTGGGAATGTGCGCGGTGCTGGTGCCAAATATTGGTATTAGCACCAGCATATCCAACACTACACAAATGCGCCCACAGCACTTCAGAAACTTCATGTGTGTCCACTGGGAATGTGCGCGGTGCTAGTTCCAAATATTGGTATTAGCACCAGCATATCCAACACTACACAAATGCGCCCACAGCACTTCAGAAACTTCATGTGTGTCCACTGGGAATGTGCGCGGTGCTAGTTCCAAATATTGGTATTTGCACCAGCATATCCAACACTACACAAATACGCCCACAGCACTTCAGAAACTTCATGTGTGTCCACTGGGAATGTGCGCGGTGCTAGTGCCAAATATTGGAATTAGCACCAGTATATCCAACACTACACAAATACGCCCACAGCATATAAGAAACTTCATGTACGCCTACTGGGAATGTGCGCGGTGCTAGTGCCAAATATTGGTATTAGCACCAGCATATCCAACACTACACAAATACGCCCACATCAGTTAAGAAACTTCATGTGTGTCCACTGGGAATGTGCGTGGTGCTAGTGCCAAATATTTATATTAGCACCAGCATATCCAACACTACACAAATACGCCCACAGCACTTCACAAAGGTCGTGTGTGTCCACTGGGAATGTGCGCGGTGCTGGTGCCAAATATTGGTATTAGCACCAGCATATCCAACACTACACAAATACGCCCACAGCATATAAGAAAGGTCATGTGTGTCCACTGGGAATGTGCTCGGTGCTACTGCCAAATATTGGTATTACCACCAGCATATCCAACACTACACAAATACGCCCACAGCATATAAGAAACTTCATGTGTGTCCACTGGGAATGTGCGCGGTGCTAGTGCCAAATATTGGTATTAGCACCAGCATATCCAACACTACACAAATACGTCCACAGCACTTCAGAAACTTCATGTGTGTCCACTGGGAATGTGCGTGGTGCTAGTGTCAAATATTGGTATTAGCACCAGCATATCCAGCACTACACAAATACGCCCACATCAGTTAAGAAACTTCATGTGTGTCCACTGGGAATGTGCGCGGTGCTAGTGCCAAATATTGGTATTAGCACCAGCATATCCAACACTACACAAATACGTCCACAGCACTTCAGAAACTTCATGTGTGTCCACTGGGAATGTGCGTGGTGCTAGTGTCAAATATTGGTATTAGCACCAGCATATCCAACACTACACAAATACGCCCACAGCACTTAAGAAACTTCATGTGTGTCCACTGGGAATGTGCGCGGTGCTAGTGCCAAATATTGGTATTAGCACCAGCATATCCAACACTTCACAAATACGCCCACAGCACTTCAGAAACTTCATGTGTGTCCACTGGGAATGTGCGTGGTGCTAGTGCCAAATATTGGTATTAGCACCAGCATATCCAACACTACACAAATACGCCCACAGCACTTCAGAAACTTCATGTGTGTCCACTGGGAATGTGCGCGGCGCAAGTGCCAAATATTGGTATTAGCACCAGCATATCCAACACTACACAAATACGCCCACAGCACTTCAGAAACTTCATGTGTGTCCACTGGGAATGTGCGCGGTGCAAGTGTCAAATATGGGTATTAGCACCAGCATATCATACACTACACAAATACGCCCACAGCACTTCAGTAAGGTCATGTGTGTCCACTGGGAATGTGCGTGGTGCTAGTGCCAAATATTGGTATTAGCACCATTATATCCAACACTACACAAATACGCCCACAGCACTTCAGAAACTTCATGTGTGTCCACTGGGATTGTGCGCGGTGCTAGTGCCAAATATTGGTATTAGCACCAGCATATCCAACATTACACAAATACGCCCACAGTAGTTAAGAAACTTCATGTGTGTCCCCTGGGAATGTGCTTGGTGCTAGTGCCAAATATTGGTATTAGCTCCAGCATATCAAACACTACAAAAATACACCCACAGCACTTCAGAAACTTCATGTGTGTCCACTGGGAATGTGCGTGGTGCTAGTGCCAAATATTTATATTAGCACCAGCATATCCAACACTACACAAATACGCCCACAGCACTTCAGAAACTTCATGTGTGTCCACTGGGAATGTGCGCGGTGCTAGTGCCAAATATTGGTATTAGCACCAGCATATCCAACACTACACAAATACGTCCACAGCACTTCAGAAACTTCATGTGTGTCCACTGGGAATGTGCGTGGTGCTAGTGTCAAATATTGGTATTAGCACCAGCATATCCAACACTACACAAATACGCCCACAGCACTTAAGAAACTTCATGAGTGTCCACTGGGAATGTGCGCGGTGCTAGTGCCAAATATTGGTATTAGCACCAGCATATCCAACACTTCACAAATACGCCCACAGCACTTCAGAAACTTCATGTGTGTCCACTGGGAATGTGCGTGGTGCTAGTGCCAAATATTGGTATTAGCACCAGCATATCCAACACTACACAAATACGCCCACAGCACTTCAGAAACTTCATGTGTGTCCACTGGGAATGTGCGCGGCGCAAGTGCCAAATATTGGTATTAGCACCAGCATATCCAACACTACACAAATACGCCCACAGCACTTCAGAAACTTCATGTGTGTCCACTGGGAATGTGCGCGGTGCAAGTGTCAAATATGGGTATTAGCACCAGCATATCATACACTACACAAATACGCCCACAGCACTTCAGTAAGGTCATGTGTGTCCACTGGGAATGTGCGTGGTGCTAGTGCCAAATATTGGTATTAGCACCAGCATATCCAACACTACACAAATACGCCCACAGCACTTCAGAAACTTCATGTGTGTCCACTGGGATTGTGCGCGGTGCTAGTGCCAAATATTGGTATTAGCACCAGCATATCCAACATTACACAAATACGCCCACAGTAGTTAAGAAACTTCATGTGTGTCCCCTGGGAATGTGCTTGGTGCTAGTGCCAAATATTGGTATTAGCTCCAGCATATCAAACACTACAAAAATACACCCACAGCACTTCAGAAACTTCATGTGTGTCCACTGGGAATGTGCGTGGTGCTAGTGCCAAATATTTATATTAGCACCAGCATATCCAACACTACACAAATACGCCCACAGCACTTCAGAAACTTCATGTGTGTCCACTGGGAATGTGCATGGTGCTAGTGCCAAATATTGGTATTAGCACCAGCATATCCAACACTACACAAATACGCCCACAGCACTTCAGAAACTTCATGTGTTTCCACTGGGAATGTGCATGGTGCTAGTGCCAAATATTGGTATTAGCACCAGCATATCCAACACTACACAAGTACACCCACAGCTGTTAAGAAACTTTGTGTGTCCACTGGGAATGTGCGTGGTGCTAGAGCCAAATATTGGTATTAGCACCATCATATCCAACACTTCACAAATGCGCCCGCAGCACTTTAGATTATTCATGTGTGTCCACTGGGAATGTGCGTGGTGCTAGTGCCAAATATTGGTATTAGCACCAGCATATCCAACACTACACAAATACGCCCACAGCATATAAGAAACTTCATGTGTGTCCACTGGGAATGTGCGCGGTGCTAGTGCCAAATATTGGTATTAGCACCAGCATATCCAACACTACACAAATACGTCCACAGCACTTCAGAAACTTCATGTGTGTCCACTGGGAATGTACGTGGTGCTAGTGTCAAATATTGGTATTAGCACCATCATATCCAACACTTCACAAATGCGCCCGCAGCACTTTAGATTATTCATGTGTGTCCACTGGGAATGTGCGTGGTGCTAGTGCCAAATATTGGTATTAGCACCAGCATATCCAACACTACACAAATACGCCCACAGCATATAAGAAACTTCATGTGTGTCCACTGGGAATGTGCGCGGTGCTAGTGCCAAATATTGGTATTAGCACCAGCATATCCAACACTACACAAATACGTCCACAGCACTTCAGAAACTTCATGTGTGTCCACTGGGAATGTACGTGGTGCTAGTGTCAAATATTGGTATTAGCACCAGCATATCCAACACTACACAAATACGCCCACATCAGTTAAGAAACTTCATGTGTGTCCACTGGGAATGTGCGTGGTGCTGGTGCCAAATATTTATATTAGCACCAGCATATCCAACACTACACAAATAAGCCCGCAGATCTTCAGAAACTTCATGTGTGTCCACTGGGAATGTGCGCGGTGCTAGTTCCAAATATTGGTATTTGCACCAGCATATCCAACACTACACAAATACGCCCACAGCACTTCAGAAACTTCATGTGTGTCCACTGGGAATGTGCGTGGTGCTAGTGTCAAATATTGGTATTAGCACCAGCATATCCAACACTACACAAATAAGCCCGCAGATCTTCAGAAACTTCATGTGTGTCCACTGGGAATGTGCGCGGTGCTAGTGCCAAGTATTGGTATTAGCACCAGCATATCCAACACTGCACAAATACGCCCACAGCACTTCAGAAACTTCATGTGTTTCCACTGGGAATGTGCGTGGTGCTAGTGCCAAATATTGGTATTAGCACCAGCATATCCAACACTACACAAATACGCCCACAGCATATAAGAAATTTCATGTGTGTCCACTGGGAATGTGCGTGGTGCTAGTGCCAAATATTGGTATTAGCACCAGCATATCCAACACTACACAAATACGCCCACAGCACTTCACAAAGGTCGTGTGTGTCCACTGGGAATGTGCGCGGTGCTGGTGCCAAATATTGGTATTAGCACCAGCATATCCAACACTACACAAATGCGCCCACAGCACTTCAGAAACTTCATGTGTGTCCACTGGGAATGTGCGCGGTGCTAGTGCCAAATATTGGTATTTGCACCAGCATATCCAACACTACACAAATACGCCCACAGCACTTCAGAAACTTCATGTGTGTCCACTGGGAATGTGCGCGGTGCTAGTGCCAAATATTGGAATTAGCACCAGTATATCCAACACTACACAAATACGCCCACAGCATATAAGAAACTTCATGTACGCCTACTGGGAATGTGCGCGGTGCTAGTGCCAAATATTGGTATTAGCACCAGCATATCCGACACTACACAAATACGCCCACATCAGTTAAGAAACTTCATGTGTGTCCACTGGGAATGTGCGTGGTGCTAGTGCCAAATATTTATATTAGCACCAGCATATCCAACACTACACAAATACGCCCACAGCACTTCACAAAGGTCGTGTGTGTCCACTGGGAATGTGCGCGGTGCTGGTGCCAAATATTGGTATTAGCACCAGCATATCCAACACTACACAAATACGCCCACAGCATATAAGAAAGGTCATGTGTGTCCACTGGGAATGTGCGCGGTGCTACTGCCAAATATTGGTATTACCACCAGCATATCCAACACTACACAAATACGCCCACAGCATATAAGAAACTTCATGTGTGTCCACTGGGAATGTGCGCGGTGCTAGTGCCAAATATTGGTATTAGCACCAGCATATCCAACACTACACAAATACGTCCACAGCACTTCAGAAACTTCATGTGTGTCCACTGGGAATGTGCGTGGTTCTAGTGTCAAATATTGGTATTAGCACCAGCATATCCAGCACTACACAAATACGCCCACATCAGTTAAGAAACTTCATGTGTGTCCACTGAGAATGTGCGTGGTGCTAGTGCCAAATATTTATATTAGCACCAGCATATCCAACACTACACAAATAAGCCCGCAGATCTTGAGAAACTTCATGTGTGTCCACTGGGAATGTGCGCGGTGCTAGTTCCAAATATTGGTATTTGCACCAGCATATCCAACACTACACAAATACGCCCACAGCACTTCAGAAACTTCATGTGTGTCCACTGGGAATGTGCTTGGTGCTAGTGTCAAATATTGGTATTAGCACCAGCATATCCAACACTACACAAATACGCCCACATAAGTTAAGAAACTTCATGTGTGTCCACTGGGAATGTGCGTGGTGCTAGTGCCAAATATTTATATTAGCCCCAGCATATCCAACACTACACAAATAAGCCCGCAGATCTTCAGAAACTTCATGTGTGTCCACTGGGAATGTGCGCGGTGCAAGTTCCAAATATTGGTATTAGCACCAGCATATCCAACACTACACAAATACGCCCACAGCATATAAGAAACTTCATGTGTGTCCACTGGGAATGTGCGCGGTGCTAGTGCCAAATATTGGTATTAGCACCAGTATATCGAACACTACACAAATATGCCCACAGCATATAAGAAACTTCATGTACGTCTACTGGGAATGTGCGCGGTGCTAGTGCCAAATATTGGTATTTGCACCAGCATATCCAACACTACACAAATACGCCCACAGTAGTTAAGAAACTTCATGTGTGTCCACTGGGAATGTGCGTGGTGCAAGTGCCAAATATTGGTATTAGCACCAGCATATCCAACACTACACAAATACGCCCACAGCACTTAAGAAACTTCATGAGTGTCCACTGGGAATGTGCGCAGTGCTAGTGCCAAATATTGGTATTAGCACCAGCATATCCAACACTACACAAATACGCCCACAGCACTTCAGAAACTTCATGTGTGTCCACTGGGAATGTGCGTGGTGCTAGTGCCAAATATTGGTATTAGCACCAGCATATCCAACACTACACAAATACGCCCACAGCACTTAAGAAACTTCATGTGTGTCCACTGGGAATGTGCGCGGCGCAAGTGCCAAATATTGGTATTAGCACCAGCATATCCAACACTACACAAATACGCCCACAGCACTTCAGAAACTTCATGTGTGTCCACTGGGAATGTGCGTGGTGCTAGTGCCAAATATTGGTATTAGCACCAGCATATCCAACACTACACAAATACGCCCACAGCACTTCAGAAAGGTCATGTGTTTCCACTGGGAATGTGCGTGGTGCTAGTGCCAAATATTGGTATTAGCACCAGCATATCCAACATTTCACAAATTCGCCCACAGTAGTTAAGAAACTTCATGTGTGTCCACTGGGAATGTGCGTGGTGCTAGTGCCAAATATTTATATTAGCACCAGCATATCCAACACTACACAAATACGCCCACAGCACTTCAGAAACTTCATGTGTGTCCACTGGGAATGTGCGTGGTGCTAGTGCCAAATATTGGTATTAGCACCAGCATATCCAACATTACACAAATACGCCCACAGTAGTTAAGAAACTTCATGTGTGTCCCCTGGGAATGTGCGTGGTGCTAGTGCGAAGTATTGGTATTAGCACCAGCATATCCATCATTACACAAATACGCCCACAGTAGTTAAGAAACTTCATGTGTGTCCACTGGGAATGTGCGTGGTGCTAGTGCCAAATATTTATATTAGCACCAGCATATCCAACACTTCACAAATGCGCCCACAGCACTTCAGAAACTTCATGTGTGTCCACTGGGAATGTGCGTGGTGCTAGTGCCAAATATTGGTATTAGCACCAGAATATCCAACACTACACAAATACGCCCACAGCACTTCAGAAACTTCATGTGTGTCCACTGGGAATGTGCGCGGTGCTAGTGCCAAATATTGGTATTAGCACCAGCATATCCAACACTACACAAGTACGCCCACAGCTGTTAAGAAACTTTGTGTGTCCACTGGGAATGTGCGTGGTGCTAGTGCCAAATATTGGTATTAGCACCATCATATCCAACACTTCACAAATGCGCCCGCAGCACTTCAGAAACTTCATGTGTGTCCACTGGGAATGTGCGCGGTGCAAGTGCCAAATATTGGTATTAGCACCAGCATATCCAACACTACACAAATACGCCCACAGCACTTCAGAAAGGTCATGTGTATCCACTGGGAATGTGCGTGGTGCTACTGCCAAATATTGGTATTAGCACCAGCATATCCAACATTTCACAAATTCGCCCACAGTAGTTAAGAAACTTCATGTGTGTCCACTGGGAATGTGCGTGGTGCTAGTGCCAAATATTTATATTAGCACCAGCATATCCAACACTACACAAATACGCCCACAGCACTTCAGAAACTTCATGTGTGTCCACTGGGAATGTGCATGGTGCTAGTGCCAAATATTGGTATTAGCACCAGAATATCCAACACTACACAAATACGCCCACAGCACTTCAGAAACTTCATGTGTGTCCACTGGGAATGTGCATGGTGCTAGTGCCAAATATTGGTATTAGCACCAGCATATCCAACACTACACAAATACGCCCACAGCTGTTAAGAAACTTTGTGTGTCCACTGGGAATGTGCGTGGTGCTAGTGCCAAATATTGGTATTAGCACCATCATATCCAACACTTCACAAATGCGCCCGCAGCACTTCAGAAAATTCATGTGTTTCCACTGGGAATGTGCGTGGTGCTAGTGCCAAATATTGGTATTAGCACCAGCATATCCAACACTACACAAATACGCCCACAGCACTTCAGAAACTTCATGTGTGTCCACTGGGAATGTGCGTTTGATGCGGGGAGCCGTGTGGTGGCGTGGGAATTGAAAATTTTCACCTCAGGAAGTGTTCCCTTTGATGCTGGAAGCCATGTGGTTGCGTGGGAAATGAAAATTTTCACCTCGGGATGTGTTCACTTCGATGCGGGAAGCCATGTGGTGGCGTGGGAAATGTAAATTTTCACCTCATTATGTGTTCCCTTTATGCGGGAAGCCATGTGGTGGCGTGGGAAATGTAAAGTTTCTCCTCTCGATATTTTTACTTTGATGCAGGAAGCCTTGTGGTTGCGTGGGAAATGTAAATTTTCACCTCATGATGTTTTCCCTTTGATGGGGGAAGACATGTGGTGGCGTGGGAAATGAAAATTTTCACCTCATGATGTTTTCCCTTATATGGGGGAAGACATGTGGTGGCGTGGGAAATGAAAATTTTCACCTCAGGAAGTGTTCCCTTTTATGCGGGAAGCCATGTGGAGGCGTGGTAAATTGACAATTTCACCTCAGGATGTATTCTCTTTAATTCGGGAAGCCATGTGGTGGCATGTAATATTGAAATTTCAATACAGGAAGTGTTCCCTTTCATGCGGGAAACCATGTGGAGGAGTGGTAAATTGAAATGTTCACCACAGGAAGTGTTTACTTTGATGTGGGAAGCTACATGGAGGCGTGGGAAATTGAAGCTTTCACCAAGGAAGTGTTCCCTTTCATGCGGGAAACCATGTGGAGGAGTGGTAAATTGAAATGTTCACCACAGGAAGTGTTTACTTTGATGTGGGAAGCTACATGGAGGCGTGGGAAATTGAAACTTTCACCAAGGTAGTGTTCCCTTTCATGCCGGAAACCATGTGGCGGAGTGGTAAATTGAAATGTTCACCAAAGGAAGTGTTCCCTTTGAAGCGGGAATCCATGTGGTGGCATGGGATAGTGAAATTTTTATCACAGGAAGTGTTCCCTTTGAAGCGGGAATCCATGTGGTGACATGGGATAGTGAAATTTTTATCACAGGAAGTGTTCCCTTTGATGCGGGAAGCCATGTTCTTAAGTGGGAAATTGAAATTTTTTGACAGGAAGTTTTTCTTTATGCAGGAAGCTATTTTCCATGTCGGAAATTGAAATTTTTATCACAGGAAGTTGTTCCTTTGATGTGGGTAGCCATATGGTCAAATCACAAATTGAAATCTTTTCCACAGCAAGTATTCACCTTGATGCGGGAAGCCATGTGGCCACATCAGAACTTGAAAATTTTTTTTCACAGGAAGTGTTTTATTTGATGCAGGAAGCCATGTGTGTGTGTGTGTGTGTGTGTGTGTGCATGTGTGCGTGTGTTGTGTGTGTTGTGTGGGTGTGGGTGGGTGTGCAAGTGTACACATGGCTCATATTTTGTATATGTTTGCATTAAATACAATTAACTGTAAAATGTTTATGTTGCCAATATGCATATACCCTACAATACGCTTCGCTACAGTACAATGTCTTCTTTTGGCCAATTGTGTATACATCACTTTCACCTAAACTATTTACAGTGACAATCACTAGGTGGGACTGTGCAGTATGTAGATACATGTGGGCATGTGGGTGGGGTCAAACAATATATGGCAAATGCTTACTGAGAGCATTTCCACTGTTTCAGCCATTTTGCCATTTCTGCTGTTTCCACCGTTTCTCCTTGCCCTTATCAAAGTAACATGGCAGTTGCAGAGTTCCTGCACAAATAATTTCTCATAAGCACCTTACAGTCCCAAGCTCTAATAGCATTGCCTAGCCTAAACAGATGGTAAACAGTTCATCGAAATCATACCTTCACTGAACCCCCAGCCATGCAATCCATGCACATATTTAAAGCTGGACAGCTAAGTGGCCATATATTAGCATTCAGAGTATTGTAGTCTAAGGATGTCTGGCAAGAGTTTTCAGTTTGTCAATAATTATTTTGACAAAGCTAGCAAGCCTAAACAGCACAGTAAGTACACCTCGCATTTCAAATGTTCTGGTATTATGTATGTACATTTATGATGTTTGGCCCTTTCCAATAGTAAAGTCTACTAACACTAAATTTTGTAAATTCTTTAACATCACAAATGGGTGTAAGAAGAAGCACAGATGTAACTTTCCGCACCTCAACAGAAAGGAGCTAAAGCACATAGTAAGCTTGTGTATGGTAAAGCCTATATATACAACAGCTGAATACTACCCTTGTAGGTGGAAAGTGCACAAGGGCAAGAGGATAGTCACTCAGTGTCTAGCAACAAGACAGCCACAACTCCTGCGATCCCCAGCACATCATCCCAGACGCCAGCCACAATCCCTCAGTCATCAGCACCTCCACACCATGCACAGCCACTACCATTCATGACACACTCTCCACCTATGCCACAATAAGCTCCATACCCTACACCATTTTACACTCCACACACAATACATTAGTACACACTACATATTCTACAGTACCCACACCATGCTGCACAACCAGACACACATGCACCACTACCCACTGCACACACAGCAAGCACCACCACTAGCACAGAAGAACATCAGAACAACACACAGATACACACCCAGACTTATAGCTAGGAGATCACTACACACACAGAAGTAACTACATGGTCATAATGATGCATATTTTAGCTAAAACGTTTCATTTTACTCTTGTAACTTGACAATTATAATAATTTACCAATAGATAATTATTAATTTTGCTGTTTTTGTTCTGTTGGGGTAGGCATACTGTTGTGTGTGACTGACAAAATGGCAGCTAGGCATAACTGTGTGTTGAGCTACCCCTCAAAACTTGCAAACTATCATGTACCCAGAGAGCTGCACTTTAATGTTCCTTTCACTACACTTGAGATTATTATAATCATGTATGTACGTATATGTTTGTAATAGCCTAAGTATTCGTTCCTTAATTGACTCCAAAGTTTCATCAGCCATTCTCAAAGGTATAGGTTCTGGAAAACAATTCTACATAAATTCTATACTTCTTGTTAAAGGAAATTTTTGTGAAACTTGGTGTGACAAATTGATTTAGAGAATATGCAGTAAGCCTGTAATGGACGTACTTAACAAAAATACAAGTTATCTTGCAGAGTTTGTCACGTATTGCTGCATTGCCCTCATGTGGAGTCCTAGCATTGTTTTGGGTGTGGTGCACCAACCAGCTACTGAGCAAGTGAACCAACTACTGTACATGGGAACTACCCATTGTAAATACCATGCAATCAATCTCAGTCTGAATACTAGTGAAATATATTTCAATTTAACAACTCAGTATATCAATCAAATGCATAATATCCTAGCATATATACACAACCTACCAAGTAGAGTTTGTGAATATATAAAACAAAAAAAAGTATTAGAGAACCAACCAAATAGTGTCATAATATGTTAAATTAAATGCTAGCTATGTAATTGTCAACACGCAGTATAGCTATAAATAGCAGTCATTCTCGTACCTCTCTTTGCCACACGACTAACTTGTGTGCCCAGGGCATCCGACGAGGACAGGGAGGTACATCATGCCCCAAAAATTTAGCCAGGCTGCGACAAGTCTACCGTCAGACCAGTTGCATCTGTGGAATCATCAGAAGGGGATCCAGACTAGACATCACTGGGAGGTGCCACTTTGAACAGATCAATTGATGGACAGGGTGGACTGGCTACTCGAGCGGGCAAGACGTCAGGGCTGTGGAACCATTACATCCTACACAACGAGTACCACGGGCGCCAATCAGCTGCTGGACACCTGAACACTGACACTACTCAGACTAGTCCAAGCACCACAATGCACCAGATTCAGGTCGTCTTGGTAGGACAGGTCCAGCAACATGGAGGAG
>CAUJGJ010000077.1:0-10000 GCA_963170055.1 Halisarca cf. caerulea | reverse complement strand
ACTGATTTTGCTTGTGCTACTCTTGGGAGCTATGTTCTATCAGAGTAAGTAATACTGGCTTCCATTGGGAGCATGCGCTGTGTGTAGGAATTTTACTATGGGGCTTATATATAGAGTACGATTATACTACAAGCTTTGTATGGAACCCACCAATTGATGGCCGATCAACTGTAATTGCGATTGTCTGTACTATCACTCAGTGCTGAATCAGTCATACACATTCATCATACTTAAATGCAGCTATAGGTCTTAACATTACTAGGTGAAGGAGGATATGCACGGTGTTTCAGAGATGCAAACTGTCAGGAGGACATGGGTGTTACCAGTTCATATTGCTGTGGTAGTAAGAATGCAGGAAGCTACAGACTGTTTTCGGGAGGTGAATTGAGCCGATGCTGTAAGCAGTGGTAAGTGATCTCAATCGAGTATCTATGGCACTTACATATCAATAGAAAAATGTTTGCATAATAGATTATACAAAACCTGCCTTTTATTATCAGAAATCTACATATTAATAGTGTTACAGTGTTTTATTGACAAAATTAGAAGGAGTAATTTAAAATAACATTCTATCACAATTCTTTACAAATTTGTGATGGCTGTCGATTTTATTATAGCTATAAAAACTACAATATCAGTCTTCTGAATCACCACAAGAACCACTTCCTAGTCAGAATCTGTGGCATGCTAAGTAGCTTCGATCATCTTACTTCTTTACATTTACTAGCTAGCATCAAACTTTCCAACTATATATATATAGCTATATAGCATGTATTGCTGCTGTTGAATATTCTGCAGAATAAACAATTACATGTTATATTTCTTCTCCTATGCAGCTAAAGTACACATCTGAAGTATCAAGGACAGTCAATTAAAGCTAGAACAAATTCGCAACAGTACTAAAGAGTATAGAACCATATACTGCAATAGGTGATAAAAAAAGTAATAAATGATCTAATATTTTAACTGCCACAATATCATTGATTCAGTGGACTGTTCAGAAATATAACATAATCTGTCATGCATTTGTTTCGACTCTACATGGCTGAGATAATGTCTTTCATTGCCATGGTAACTTGGAATATTCAAGGTGATATTTTGGCTATCAACCTGATCCCTGTGGGAACTTTCAGACTAATTAATTAATACCTCTCACTAATTATGAAGCAAAAACAACCATAATATTATAAATACAATTATGCATACAATTAACATAGGGGGCTGAAAGACAAAATAGTTTTCACCCAACTACTCGGACATTAGCATCAATAGATTAATCGACCTCGGCTTCACTTTGGTCTCGTAAATATTACAGCTATAGATACTTATATATAATGTCCTCATACTTGGGTGATAACTCTTATAATAACTAATGATAAAATGGTAGGATGAGCATGATACAACAATGGTGGTGATCATGATAATAATAATTATCATTACATTAAAGACAAATTTATTATACACACACAGTCAGGCAACATAAAGTTTAAGGAAAAAATTATTGTGTAGAGAGTCTGACTAATAATCAATAGGATCTGGAAGTTTTGACGTGAGCCCCATGGTACTCAGAATTGATCCTCAAAAGGAATACCACTGTATGTGCCCTATACAAATCTATCTGTTGTCTGAGAACACCTCTCTTATAACAAAACCTGCCTCTAGGCATCTCTGTATTTTCCCAGCATCGCCAGTATCGCAGATTAAACTACTACTGGTTGAAGCAACCAAACTCTCATGATCCTTTGATGTTACATGTATCTGTTTAGAAATATAAGAAAATAATTACATTATCATATATAATGTATCTGTCAGCTATTTTTTCAACAATAGTGCACAAATTAGAATTACATTAAGTTACATAAGACTCATGCCAAGTATGCATATTAAATTTTCACAGTTGCTGACTCCATGCCGTGATGATTACTTCAATGTTGACTTTTGGTGCTTCTTGATGCCAATTTCCAAAACAAGCACTGAATTTGAGTTATAATTCATGGGGGCTGTTGCCCCACATGCTCGAATCACTTGAAATTAAAGCAAGAGTAACTGCTACAGCTGATTCATAATATTGAACATACTTTAATGTTTTGTAAACAATATGATGATAGTTTTGAAAACAATTCCCAACACATTCCTGTAAAGCTCATATTTCTCTTAGACTATGAAGTTGTCTGTTATAAGACATTTAAAAAAGAATACAATAGAAAATACTCAGAAACAATGATGAGTGTATTGTGTTCCAATCCATATAGTTGATCAGGTATATATTGCCACTATAGCATGCATATACAGTGAAACCTATCTAAACCAAACCCTCTGTAATCTGGAACTCCCTCCAAATTGGGTGTTTTTCTAGTCCTGCTCTCTATACTTGCTGTACATATAGAACCACTCCAATCCAAAACCTCTCAGAATCGACCCTTTTCTTTGGACCCAAGGGAGGTCGGTTCAGAGAGGTTATACATTAAATTTTGTCAACAGACTCTTAATACCTATGGTTACACAGTAGTATCCACACACTTCCTCAGAATAATTACTGTAGTGCAATAGTCTAACCACTCCACTCTGTACTTGTGAGCCACAATGAATGTTGGAATCTAATAGGCCATATTCAGAGTTGACTGCAACTCCTGATATAAAGAACCAAGAAATCCACAAGGATTTGATCTGTATAACAGGAGTTCTTGATAAAAGAAGTGTATGTTAATGCATTATTGAGTATAAATATTACAGCATTATTATGTAATTTATAAAAGAATTATGCTAGAGTCTTCACTGATGGTCTTAAGAGCTCAAATTTTTATTTTTTGTATACTGCGGATAGTTGCTCACTACAACGTTTGGACCAATTATAGTGATATTTTCTTGCTTAGTATAGCATAAAGAGATACATGGTCACCGGCACGGCTAAAACAGAGGGGTGGTATTATATAAGATTACTGAGTAGCCCTGCAGGGTATTTTAGCCACAGTGCCGGACTTCTTCCGGGTTAATCCAATGCTCTGTTCCATCTTTTTCAAGATTGATGATGAGATTCCAACAGTTGTTGAAGCTGCTAGACGTGGCTTCTTGCTCAGTCAATGATGAAGTTACTGCAACAATTTGACCAATAATATTAATATAATCATGTATACGGTATATTCTAGAAGGTCCACGTTTCCATATTGAAGTCAAGTTATAATAATAATATTATTATATCCAGAACGTACGATTACGTAATATACGCTAAAATGGATGCCTACGTGGGAGAAAGCCACTGTGATTGTACTTACAAAGGTATAGTTTCATTGGTATGAACCATGACATTGTGCGTTTATTTGTTGTTCCGGATGATAAAATGCACTCTATCCAGGACGAATGACATACGCTATATTATCCTCCACTGGATCATAGCCCGAAAACCTATAGGTAGAGGTATAATAATACTAAATTTAGAATAGTCACCGAGCTAACAACAGTTACTGTTATTTTGTTGAACTGTATAGTGCTTGAGCGCGTACTGTAGTTTGATGATATAACCGGTGGCTTCGCACTGCATGTGAATTTCATTCGGTGAATCTTCAGGTAGTGCAATTTTTTCGAATATAGTGAACGTTTCATGAGGGAAGTGGTCCGACACGGCGACATATAGCTAGCACGAAGAGTACTGCAGTATATGTTTGATGCAGGGGTTTGTCCGTGCAATATGTACTCAATGACATATAGGAGGTGAGGACTTAGTCTATAATTATAATATAATGTGAGCTTAATGTTATTCCTGGCTACTTGCTGCGGCAGCCTATAATTGCCACTGAATCAAACCTATATGTGGAAGGACTGTATACTGCATAATTCTGTATGCTAATACTTATATGATAATGATAGAGTAAAATTTAAGAGATCAAGTTCTACCGTGACGTTTTATATAATCTATGGTGACACTAAACAGTACAATTTTATAGTTACTGCTTGATTTTGTATCATATATAACAGTCGCATTACATCGTGTCGTGACAGTGTTTGTAACATTGTGTGGAATTTAAATCGGATAGAGTTCAAAGGTATCCTGTTAAACTAAGTGGTTACATTTCAAAAATTTCCTTATAACAATGTCAACTGAAGGTCTAGTTAAAACTAGGATGCACAATCTCATAGGAACCTAGCTGTTCTCCATTTAATTTTGCAGGACCAAGCGTATTTGGTCAAATTGTCCATATTTAGCTACGTAGCATAATCAAATTTCTCAAATAGGGGGGATTATATGTATGGACATATTATGTATATGCAGCGAACACATTATGATTGTGTTAACTATAATGAAAACCACATAATATTGGGACAAGGAGACTATGCAGTATATTAACTATAAAATGAGTAATACTGTCTATTCAGGAATGTGCTTGTCTCATTTGTATTGCATGCCTTTTACTCGTGCATTCAGATCATTTATTATTATCAGGATTCTAACGGTCTTTGTATTGTGTCAAATGCTGATCATGATAGATTGCGTATTGCTGCTAATTATCATTGCTGCACCAGTAGAGTGTACCGTAGAGTAGGAAATTTTCACGAGGTATTATTTTGGCTATGTTCATGAATTGTAGGGATTCGCTAAACTTTAAGTGCGAAAATTTCGCCAAATATGCACTAAAGTTGGGAAAACAGTGTGCTATAATATGATTCTCTAAGGAATGGAGCTTTGAACTCAGCATAAGCACTATCTGAACGTGAAACGGTCCAGAAATAAACGCAAATGACTTGGAAACGTAAAAAAGCGAATAAATATCTTTACATCGCAAATATATAACTTGCAAAAATTACATTTTACTGTGATTCACGAAAATTTGTGCTGTGAAATTTTCCCACTCTACGTTATATCAGGCCTGTAGGAAGGATCTCCAAAGGGGTCAGGCCCTTCATGCAGATAATGAAAATTGTTGTGCATGTTATAATATCTCATTGTTGAACATGCATGAGCAACCAGTAGTGTGCCTACTAGTTATAAAGTCCATCATCGTGACTAGTTAAAAAGTCCATCATCGTGACTATAGTTATAATTTAAAAGTCCATCGTCGTGCAATGTTAATTCTTATTATTAGATTAAAGGTTGAATGATATAATGTGATAGACTAAGTATATAATTGTTATATTGCAATTTCTCAGACTCATATAATCGTATTTTTGGTAAGTTCTTAGACTAATGCATAATTTGTGATTATTGTATATAGTACATGATTATCATGATAATCATGTTAGCATTCTGTTACAGACTGTGAAGCCTCTCTAATCTGCCACAAATGGGAATGTCATTTTTAAGGTGGATTAGCGGGGTTGGAGGATTAACGAGCTTTGAACAAAGTATATGCATATAATTTGTTTTTGGAGACTAGGGTGGATTAGCGGGTTTGGTGGATTACAATGAGGCAGATTAGCGAAGTTTCACTGTATATATAAGCTATAATTTACCCCGAGGAGGCCTTCAGCTGTGAGATTACTGCACTATAGGCACCCATTCCAATCAACTTTTAATTAAATTTTCAACTTCATATTTTTTGGCCTCATCATTCAAGAGTAATTCTGGCATGATGCAGTTATTTTGATATGCAATCATGACATTTGTTAGAAAATAGTCTTGCCTGACAAGATCCAATAGCGCCCAACTCTATTTGTAATACAAGCATGTAGCATTTTGTTTATTGTTAAAAGTGTTAGCCAACAAGTCAAAATTAAATGTTCTATCAATTGTGAGAAGTGTATGCATGCATACTTAAAATTTGTAAATTATTGCATATAATAATTACTTAAATACTATATTTTCGGGTATAACATGTATGTATAAGTATATATTTGATGTCATGTTCTTGTCTCCTTCTCTACAGTTATTTTAATTGGTGATAGTGGGGTTGGAAAAAGCAGTTACTTTATTCGTCTCATTAAGAATGAGTTCCAGCAGTATCCACGGCACACTCTTGGTATAGATGCATTTGTGAAGATCGGCTCAGTGGATCAAAAAAGGGTGAAGGTGAACATCTATGACACAGGTATACATGCATGCTGCTGATGCATATGCTCATCACTAACATAGTCTAATAATTTATAATAATTGTATATTTGACCGTCTATGGGAAAAGGGGTCACTTTCCGGTTATTATAAGAAAGCGCAAAAAGTACTAAAATTCATTTTCCATTGGATTCGGTCGGATTTTTTTATTTTAGAAATCGATAGCCATACATTCGATCTATGACTTTGCAAAGTTACAATTGAATTCGTTTGATAGTTTTTGAGAATGAGGGCAGTTTTTAACCTTATGCAGTGACGTCATTTTGATCTACGGTGCAATTTTAGCATGCTACGGAGTCTTCACTAAATACCGCAAGTTAGTACATAACTGCCCGTTTCTCACGCGTGACTTGCGCGTGACTGATAAACAAAGCGTCATATCTCCGTGATCATTCGTGACATGAACATGAACGACCAATCATTAGATTCCTTGCGGAATACGCTTCAAAATGACGTGTAAATCAAGTATTTGACCAAAACTGCGAAGTGACCCCTTTTCCTGTAGACGTCCATACACACGCATGCATTACTATAGCAATTCTATATATTACATGACCTACCAACCTCAGTCCTGCATACTGTATACTGTAATTTAATTGTTATAGCTAGCCTGCATGAGCAAGCCCCACATAGACACGATGTGTATGTGTCATGTCTGTACGTATGCGGCTGGAAACGTGTCGTACATTCAGCAGATAAAATATTGATGGGTGTTGCACGTTCAGCTGACTGAGTTGTCACGGCTTCAACCTGATTTTCCCGGCTGCATAGCAGCACCTTCAGCAACAAGTCCTGCATGTAGGGTGTTGTGCTTTGTGCTCTTTCTTCATTCAAGTAGATTTTTAAGCTATCAATTTATAATTAAGTTATTGCTATGTATCTATTGTCTTTATTTATTAGCTGGTCATGAAAGATTCAGATCTATTACTCGACAGTGAGTTTTGATATGATAATATAATGTTCTGATGTACTCCATTGTCTCTGTACTGTATGATTCAGACACAGTGTTAAAATTAATTATTTGGATGTATGAGTACACACTGCATTGATATTCTGTGGATATTCTTATTGGAACGGCACTTAGGTGCTGGGAGAGTGTACCAGGTTGTACCATGTGTACCAAGGCGAAAAGAGGTCAAAGTGGTATGGAAAAGACAGCGACAACACCGAAAATGAAGAAAAAATATTAAGATCGTAGTTATAGCAAATCCCTTTTCCAGAAACAGAAGGGCGTTGTTGAGTAATAACACGTTTTACTAAAATGCAATGTATTAGTGTAGAGTTTATGAAGTTGCCTGAAAGAAATTGCATTTTATGCCTTCTTGTTCTCTGACAAATTATAATAGAAGAAAATGTCATATAACTTTTATCAGCACTTGGAGTGCTTTCGAAGTGTTCTTGTGGTTATTATTTGGTATTGGAAGAAGTATCAATTTTACCGATCAAAATCTTTGTTTGGTGATATCATGATAATCGCGGGACAGCCTTGTGACAGATGGCGAGATAGAGACTTCTTTAAAGGCCTCTATAATGACTGAAATGTTTTTCAATTGTAGAAGAGTCATGTCCTATACATTAGATCGCAATAAATGATACTATAATTTCACCATGCATGGGATCCAATGCTTTAGAATGGCTGCCTTTAACCATTGTCTACATGGCTGCGTTTTGTATTAAACCTTTTAGTGGTCCGAACCACACAAGGATTGTTTTTAGGCTTTGCGAAGAGCTCACAAAATAGTTTTGTGAAGTATTAAATAGTTACATTTAGTATGTATCTTTAATCTTTTTTCAATTGGTAACCTCACCAAATGGAAAAACAGTTAGGGGTGAAATCT
The DNA here is from genome assembly GCA_963170055.1 of Halisarca cf. caerulea. Taxonomy (NCBI): domain Eukaryota; kingdom Metazoa; phylum Porifera; class Demospongiae; order Chondrillida; family Halisarcidae; genus Halisarca; species Halisarca cf. caerulea. The sequence goes on along the minus strand of CAUJGJ010000077.1, from coordinate 2,122 downwards.
GCTAACTTTAGGACATCCATTTTAAGCTGCAGCTTGTATGTGGACATGTCACACCTGCAACCGGAGAGCTCTTAATTGCTTCAATCCTTCAAGGGGCTGCTTTGCCACATGGTGATGCATGGGTCACACATGCACAGAAAGTTGTAAATGATCGAGTCTCCTTTTACAAACTTTTACATCTTTCCTGCCATACTTTCATATTGCATCACTCAGGCAGCCGCTTGATCCCCATGACGACATTAACCACATTCAATCTTCAATTAAATTGTATAAACCTCTGCAATGCCATGCATGAACTTCTTATAAATTAACGAACTTAACGTATGCATATGGGGGTGAAGAGACTCCTGATGTCTTGGACATGCATGATGTACAGAATAATAGGACCTAATAGTATTGTGATGTCCTGAAACTGCAATAGACTTTCTGGTGTAGAAGAAGACACAAACTCAATGATATGATGTACTTAATGACAATATTATGTTTAAGGTAAAATTGCTTATCATTATTCAAATGCTTATTCAGCATCCGTGTTGTGGTAATGGTAATTTGTATTTGTATACTCTATAGTAATTGAGTACACATTAATTTGCAATTAGTTGTGATGTAGTTATAATTGACTTGTTTCAGTCTTGGAGGTAGCTGTTACAGTTATCGTAGTTGATGAAAACCTTGCATGGTTATAGATGAATGAACTTTTGCAAGCATCCAGGAATTAATGTGCAGTTTGTATTGAAATGTTGTTGCCATAGTAATTGTGTAAATTTGTCAACATCAGTAGTGGTAGTGGTAGTTGGACAGTCTTGTATTTGGTATAATAGCTGTCAATTATTGCAGTTGTGCCAAGGTATTGACCAACAACACAATTAACATTCACCTGGCATGTAATTTATGTGCTGTTTACACTTTAATTGTCACACAACTAAACTTTGAATTCGTGGTATTTGCTGATTTTCAGCCATCCTCATACAAAACTATAAATTATACCTATGACAATTTAGATCAGGCTCTTATGTACTGGCAAAACATATGACTGTTCACGAATATAACAATGCGAAAATCGCTAAAAGCCAAGATCTGGGAAAGTTTCACCCCGCGATAATTCCTGTATGTAGGGTACCTTTGAAAGGGACTGCTTCCGTATGTATATATATCCACATAACTGTGCCTTGCGTGGGTTGTGGGTGTGTACCATGGCATGGACTGTGTGCATCTTTTGTATTTCTTGTCTGAAGGTACTACCATAATGTGCATGGTGTTTTGCTCATGTATTCAGTGGAAGATAGGGCAACATTTACTAGTTTGAATGCCTGGTTGAAAGAAGTACGAAAAGAGGTACCAGATGCTGTGATTCATCTCGTTGGATGTAAGTGTGATGCAGGCCTTGTCAACAAGGAAGTGCCGACTCACGAAGGGCTCGCTTATGCAAACAGTTGTTCTATGAGCTTTCACGAAACATCAGCCAAAGATGGTATGAATGTTGACGAGGTCTTCGACAATTTGATAAAAGGTTTGCTTTATATATTACGCATGCATAATATTATATATATATATAATATATATATATTTCTATCCCTGGGCCACTTTGTGAAAAGATCAAAGGAAAAACTGGGCATGCATATATGGTAGTTATCCCCCGGGTAATAACTACCAGGTATTAATCAAGAGTCAATTTGGTCTTAATGAAATCAATTATTGCCAATTAAGTCTAGTAATTGAAAATCAATTTGCGTCAGAAAGAAGTTAGTTATATCCCGGTTTACTTGCACGATATCCAGGTCATTGCCCACGACCTCGGCTTCGCCTCGGTCTTGGGCAATAACCTGGATATCATGCTCGTACCAGGATATAACTATAACATACCCACACACACACACACACATATATATATATATATATATATACATGTCCGAGACATCAGGAGTTAAGAAATTCATACCACCCTGATGCACTCATATATAATTATATATAATAAGCCTGGTAGCTCAAAGTACAGCTGTCCAGGGGTTTACATTTCTTTCAGAGGTCTCAAGCCACAAAACACAGGACATAACTCGAATGGTATAAAAGTACAGAGCTCCAGGAATCTTTCACTGCAGTTTCAACTATTGGGAACACAATG
>CAUJGJ010000075.1:10000-17500 GCA_963170055.1 Halisarca cf. caerulea | reverse complement strand
GTGTGTGTATGTATGTGTGTGTGTGTGTGTGTGTGTGTGACACAGAGTGTGTGTGTGTGTGAGTGTGAGTTTGCTTGAATATAATATTTGTGTTTTGCTTTTGTGTGTATATACGTATGTATACCGTAAAGCGCTAGACTTTTGAGGAGCTTAACTTTTGCATTTTTTGAGGATAAGTGCTGGAGTGTGAAATTTGCACACTGCGAAAAATTGTTGCACTGTTTGGCAGGCAGCAGATGAATGACAGACCCGTGAAATTTATTTCCGTGAATATGTATTTCAAAAGTGGCCAACCGCGAAAGTTCACCTCCTTGAAAATTTAGCGCTATACAGTACACGCTCACGTATGTACATACAGTGAAATTTCTGACGGCAAACACTTGGAAATAAGGACAGCCTGTTTATGAAGGACACAACTTGAGGTCCAGCATGCGTATTTCTCTTTGAGGTTCCAATACATGTTGAACCTCCCAAAGAGGACAACCTCCTTACAAAGGACAACAGAGGCCGTCCTAAAGTGTCCTTCATTCAGAGATTCCACTGTACATTTGCTTATGTTCAGTACTTCTGGGTCTACTGTCCCACTTTGTACGTACATACAGTACTTCTGGGTCTACTGTCCCACTTTGTACGTACATAGTTGCCCTCATGCATCCCATCCTCATAGTAGTCCATAGTACAGTGTGTACAGCCACACCACACACACTGTGGGCTGTAGTACAGTGTGTACAGCCACACCACACACACTGTGGGCTGTGGCTGTGCCCTTGAAACCAAAGGAGGATAGTATTGTTCAGTCAACAATTGCTGTAAATAAGATTCAATTAAGGAAGTTTGTTTGCTTTAGCTGTTTTCTATTTTGTATTGTGAATGCTTTGCTTACTATTCTTCTCTAATAACCTCATTCTCCTCTGTCCTCCTCACAAAGGGAGCGTATTGGGAAATAGACCACAATGCTATACCACGGAGAATACAGGAAGGAGACAGGGTGAGCAGCTGTCCCGTGGCATGTACTTCCTGTATGTAGACGTGTACTTCCTGTGTGCAGTGCACTTCCTGTGTGTGGATATGTGTATATATTTCCTGTGTCTGCACTTCCTGTGCATATTGAGTAGTGTGTGTACTATATAATATTATAGCATCTGTTACCATGGTTTTATAATAGCGATTTTATAATGTATAAAACATGGGCGTCTAACTCGCCGTGAGTTTATATTTGGAAACTTGTGTTTTCAGGCAAATTCCTCTCTGCAAAGTTCCTTAAAGAGATTTACGAAGAAACACGCTACAAATCGAATCCAAAAGAAGCCAATCTTTGCCACCGCGAAAAGCGAACTTAGCATCGTAGCCGAAAAAGTCTTCTTTGGAGATTCTTACCGTCGATTCCCCTCGGAAACTCGATAGTTAACGTTCAAATTGCTTCGTCGAATTCCTAGAAGTCAAGAACACTTGCCTAAAGTCCACGAACAGATGCTATAATAGTTAAGACATAGGCACTCGGGCTGTATGGCATATAAAATGCACTTGCCCTCGGGTGCTTTGCACCCTTAGGACTCGGCATTTTATATGCCATACAGCCCTCACGCCTATGTCTTAACCACTAAATATTATTATTATGTGTGTGTGTGTGTGTGTGTGTGTGTGTGTGTGTGTGTGTGTGTGTTATGCATTGCATGCTCTCTGTGCATGCATGTTTGTATGTATGTACGTATGTCTATGTGGGTTGATTTCAGTGCAAGCAAACTTATAGAGTGAGGAGTATGTACTAGTCTGTGTACTATACATGAGGTAGAGAGAGTGAGGAGTATGTACTAGTCTGTGTACGGTACATTGAAGTAGGGACAAAGTGAGGAGTGTGTTCTAGTCTGTGTACTGTACATGAGGTAGGGACAGAGTGAGGAGTATGTACTAGTCTGTGTACTGTACATGAGGTAGGGACAGAGTGAGGAGTGTGTACTAGTCTGTGTACTGTACATGAGGTAGGGACAGAGTGAGGAGTACATATTAGTCTATGTACAGTGTATGTGTGTATGTACATGATAGTTGGAATAAGCCAGGAGCATCATTGTCCAGAAATATGTATGAAATTGGGCACCTGAGAAGCAAGTTCCTCGGCAGTTATGGATGTTTCATTAGACAACTATGTCTACTTGTGGCTGCCTGGATTTATGGCTCTGTGTTGCTGGGGAGCAGTGAAGCTCAGCACTAGAATGTATTCCGACGTTTAGAGAAACCTTGCACTGATGATGGTAGCCATGGAGATGAGGCACAGAGCTGGCAGTGGGGACTGTACCCCAACCAATGCTCTGAGTGTATCCCCGCACAACCTACTGGTACATGTGTGTATCCCCGCACAACCTACCGGTATGTGTGTGCAGGTTCACCTGTTCTGTTTTGTATGGTTTTGTGTCACTGAATCAGCGTACAATTGCAAGCTATCCTAATTTGGTAGCGATCAGAGCTTGTTTTTTCTGTGGAAACTTCTGTAAGTAGCACACACATCTCAGTACTCTGCCTCCTATGGAGGAGTTTACTCTTCCTGAGATATTTATATTCAGAAAAGTAGCTGTATTAGACAGGTCCTGCAGTAAACACATGGCTGTATTAGACAGGTCCTGCAGTAAACACATGGCTGTATTAGACAGGTGCTGCAGTAAACACATGGCTGTATTAGACAGGTCCTGCAGTAAACACATGGCTGTATTAGACAGGTCCTGCAGTAAGCACATGGCTGTAGTAGACAGGTCCTGCAGTAAGCACATGGCTGTATTAGACAGGTCCTGCAGTAAACACATGGCTGTATTAGACAGGTGCTGCAATAGACAGGTGGTCCTTGTACACTGACTTACGTATGGGCTAGCCTACAGTTATCGTGATAGACAGGTGGTCCTATACACAGGTGGTCCTTGTACACAGGTGGTCCATGTACACAGGTGGTCCTTGTACACAGGTGGTCCTTGTACACAAGTAGTCCTTGTACACAGGTGGTCCTTGTACACAGGTGGTCCTTGTATAAGGTGGTCCTTGTACACAGGTGGTCTTTGTACACAGGTGGTCCTTGTATAAGGTGGTCCTTATACACAGGTGGTCCTTGTATAAGGTGGTCCTTGTACACAGGTGGTCCTTGTATAAGGTGGTCCTTGTACACAGGTGGTCCTTGTACACAGGTGGCCCTTGTATAAGGTGGTCCTTGTACACAGGTGGTCCTTGTACACAGGTGGTCCTTGTACACAGGTGGTCCTTGTACACAGGTGGTCCTTGTACACAGGTGGTCCTTGAGACAGGTTTCTCACAGTCCTTTGTTAATGGTACCACCTTCTCCGCATTTCCATCCAACTAGTTCCAAATATGGGTTTCCTTCCAACACCAGTGCCACATCCCATGATGTCCTGCACTCACAGCAGACATGCACGTGGGAAGTTAACTGCTCACTTGCAGATTATGCCAATTGGATGGGATATGCATTCATAGTATGGGAGCCTTCTATCTCTATTAATAGTGTCCGCCTACTCATCCGCACTCCCTCTCCATTGGTTGTGACGACTTGCCACCTTCCGATATGTGTGCTATCAGCTCTGGCTGCCCAGTTCCTTTCAACTCACTCCTGGGTGCAAGAGAGGCAACCCACGCAATTGAAGAAATTGACTGCTTTTGCTTTGAAGCTATGAAGGAGTCCCGTCCCCTACACATGCACCAGTAGCAGACCCACTTGCCACTGTCCGTACGATGTACAACAGCGCACCACCATGCCCACTGCTTCCCGTTCCATTCCGCGCATTTTTGCACTGTATACGTACCAGTGCAATGTGTTGCAACCTATATTGGGGAAGAGCATTGGTATGGCTTCTTCACAGTTTCATGTAAACAGTGAGCATGCGCTTGTTTCCCACAGCATGCAAACGTGGATGTCTGTAATGAAATTCATAGCCCACTCAGACTCAATAATGATATTCATGTCCTTGTTTATCATCATTGTCAAGAATGTGTCCTTTTCCCTCAACCCCTTGCGCTGGCTCAACTACCAAATTAGTTGTTGTTGTTTCCTACTGGCAACGTGTTCCTCCAATGCCCTGATAACTCACTCCAGTTTCAGGGAAAGTGGTCACCCCTGTTTGTCCTGCCTGTTGTTGTTGTTGTCTCAGCTGCTGTCAAGGTGGGATCCTGTGTCTACCTGCAGCTTCTCAGACTGGTGTCTGGAGTACTTTCCAGAGGGGGAGTGGGGCATCAGTCACGTACTGTACATCTGAATGCTCACAAGTGCACCATATTACTCATATACACAGTGTGTGCTCGACTACAGGTCACAGTCACTCATACACACAGTGTGTGCTCGACTACAGGTCACAGTCACTCATATACACAGTGTGTGCTCGACTACAGGTCACAGTCACTCATATACACAGTGTGTGCTTGACTACAGGTCACAGTCACTCATACACACAGTGTGTGCTCGACTACAGGTCACAGTCACTCATACACACAGTGTGTGCTCGACTACAGGTCACAGTCACTCATATACACAGTGTGTGCTCGACTACAGGTCACAGTCACTCATATACACAGTGTGTGCTTGACTACAGGTCACAGTCACTCATACACACAGTGTGTGCTTGACTACAGGTCACAGTCACTCATACACACAGTGTGTGCTTGACTACAGGTCACAGTCACTCATATACACAGTGTGTGCTTGACTACAGGTCACAGTCACTCATACACACAGTGTGTGCTCGAGTACAGGTCACAGTCACTACATGTCCAGACCAAATTATAAACTTTCTTTTCTAGAGTGCACCTTCATGTATTGCACAGTATGGGTTTATGTGTGTTTTGCTGGTGTAAGGAGCTTGTCATGTATTGCACAGTATGGGTCATGTGTGCTTTGCTGATGTAGGGAGCTTGTTATGTATTGTACAGTATGGGTCATGTGTGCTTTGCTGGTGTAAGGAGCTTGTCATGTATTGCACAGTATGGGTCATGTGTGCTTTGCTGGTGTAAGGAGCTTGTCATGTATTGTACAGTATGGGTCATGTGTGCTTTGCTGGTGTAAGGAGCTTGTCATGTATTGTACAGTATGGGTCATGTGTGCTTTGCTGGTGTAAGGAGCTTGTCATGTATTGTACAGTATGGGTCATGTGTGCTTTGCTGGTGTAAGGAGTTTGCAATGTGACTGATGACCTTGTGTGACCAGTGCTCTAGCAGGAATGCAGGTATGGGGAAGCCTCTCTAATCCGACACTCAATGGGCTTCAGAACTGTGTCGGATTAGGAGGTTGTAGGATTACAGAGTGACTCTTACCTTACTTAGGTGTGGCGACTGTGCCTCATAAGATGGTCGGATTAGAGAGAATGTTGGTTTATAGAGGTGTTGAATCACATGGGTTTCACTGTATTTATTGTGTTCAAGATACACTTTGAGTAGCTCTTGTCCTTCCTCTCTTCAATACAGCCGCCACTGACACCAGATTCCACGAGCTCTGATCCGAAGATATCCCCTGGACCCTCCCCCACACTTAATGAACTTTACCAAAGCAACAGCAGCTACTCCTCAGGGGAGTTCTCCCCTATGCCGTGGGAGGTGTCCAATCCCCCAGTGACACGCCCACATTCCACGTTTTACTCCCCCTCACAGTCAGGAGGTCATTTCATCTCGACACCACAGCACCATGGAGTCCAAGACAGCTCCTGCTATCAGACACCTCCACAGACCGCTTTTGTGGATTATGGATCGCTGGACCCAAGCGAGTCCTTCAGTAATTTTTATTCTCTTCTCAATAACTCGCTGAGTCTAAGCGACAACTGGAAGCTTCCATCACCAGACATGCCACTTGGTGCATCAGCAGGTATTCATGGAACACCCCTTACCAGTTCTCTCACCCATCGCCACTTTCCTCCGGAGGTCACTAATGTCATACAGATAGCAGAAGACATTCGAGTCAACCAGAGTTTCGAGCCAGGGAAGATTGAGAAACTAAATCATGCTTTCAGCCAAGTCCAACCGTCACAGCTTGGAATGCCTGACAAAGACTTTGACCTGTTTGCGAATTCGTTTCGTAAATTCATCGATAGCTGGCACCGCTCCCCTCACAGTTCACTTCAAGGTAATAAGTCGTCGTGGAGGCACAACAAGCCTGTACACACTGCACCGTCCGTCACCTACTCCTCCACTCCCACATGTATGGCTCACCAGTATCCCAGAGGAAGTGCAGCGGCAACATCGAGAACCCCCTATGTGACGGGTAATTCCCCAATTATATCAGATGTGTCTATTTTCTCTGAGGTGACAAGAACCCACTCCCGTCCTGTCCCTCTGAACGAAATCCAACCGACCCTACCACCAGTTTCAGAAGACATCCCTTACAGCTCTGCAGACGATGCCTTCCAGAGAGCCTTTGAAAATGCCTTAAATAATTAAAGACCAACTTAATTTTATTGCATCTGATGTCAACACCATTTGTGAACCCTAACTTTATTGTGTATTTGTTAACGAATTTTGTTCCCATGGTTACCATGAGTTTTCGTCCCTCTGTATGTACATATACATAACAGTAAAGAATGTATGCCATATCTGTAGCTTTTTAAGAGTGTTTAAGTTGTTTTCTTGTCAGATAGCCCTGTGTATGCACCTAACTATATGTGTTCACTTGTGTACAGTATTTATGATGTTATAAGGCTATAATTTTCAAGATTTGGTTTAAATTGCTGTGTGTATATTCATGTACACTGTAATACATACATATGTACATGATTGTGATATGGAGTTTAACAGTGTATGTATGTACACACACATAATTTGTGCAAAGTACATAGATCTATATTCAATTGTATGTATGAACACATCTAGCTTAAGTTTCACCTACAGTCGATCACACCTGATGACACCTCAATAATCAGGACAGTGCTTCCGGGTCCCAAGGTGTCCGGAATAGAGGGGTCCACTATATACAATCCTAAATAGTGGGGTTTTTTTTTTCAAATCTGTTGACAAACAGCACTTTCCTAGTCTCGCAGGCCTTATTTTGAGGGTCTAGCCCGCACGCGAGACTAGCACTTTCCAACGCGGAAGTTTCACAAAATATTACATAGTATACGTACTCATGCACATTGGTAATTGTACCATGTTACAAAAGGGCTATAGATGTCTTACCAAGCCCGTACCACTCATGTTAGCTTGTGTCCAAGGCTATATTACTATTTATGTTATTGTCCTTGTACTACACACATCTTGCAATTATGCAATGGTTTCTCTAGCTCTCGACTGTGCCTAGGCCTATGATTGCCTTCCAACCAACTGCCTATGATTGCCTTCCAACCAACTGCATATGATTGCCTTCTAACCAACTGCATATGATTGCCTTCCAACCAACTGCCTATGATTGCCTTCCAACCAACTGCATATTGCATATCACTTCAAATGACCTCCTCAACGACAAAGCACGCGAGAATATCTATTGCAAATCCGGATCCAAGAGGTCGTATTTCAATTGCAAATTAAAAAGCA